>VYXF01005574.1:325122-370360 GCA_013397295.1 Polioptila caerulea
AAAAAAAAATACAAAGGACACACCATTTCTGAAGACTGATAACCCTGAAAAGCTCTCAGGTCTCCAAGGAAACCTCAGGTCACATAATGCAAAAATAGTGCCCAAATAAATCTCCAGTTTAATAAGGCTCCGTAAGGGAAATGAGAAGAGAGTTTGGAAGCAGCCACTGTCACCTAATAGTAAAAAGCTAAGAAAAGGAAGATTATAAGGATATAAGTAAAGTATGTAGTAAAGAGTGATCTTCCTCTCATGACAAACCTCTGCCTTTTGACTATTAACCATTGAGGAGCTTTCTGTGCCAAATCTGCATTCAGATAACATGTTCCTTGCCCTGTGAATGCGTCTGATCCTTTAGTAATCCAGTTTCACATTTTCAGTGGTTATCCTCTTTGGAATGGGATGATTTCATCAGTTTACCTTATGATGCTGACATGTAATGCAAATCACAAGCAATAAGAATGCACCAGGAACTGATTTCAGCTACAGCTCAAGATACTGAAACTATGGGATGCTGATGTAAGGTTGTTGTGCCAATTGTGATTGGAGATGATGGAGCCAGCAATTCCTGCATTCAGGATGAATGAAAGTCCATAATCAAAATTAGCATCAAGTTTTCCTCAGGAAGTTTTTGTTTTTGTTGCAGTTGTTCTGTTTTGCTTTTCTTTTTCTGTAAGCAACAACAAATAAGCACTGTATAGAAAATTACTACATATATTAGAGGATATGAGCAGGAGATATTTTCCAGTGTAGAACAGTGGCTCTAGACAGTCAATTGTAGACTTCATCCGCACATCACAGTGTGCTCATTTTTGCAATAGAAAGCTCCAGCCAGTTCACTGAAGCACTGCTCAGGTGGAGTATCATATGGCAGAAAATTGTTCCAGAATCTTTTGCAAGAAATGAATGATGGAGAAGGCCTCCTGTTAACAGAGAGAACAACATTTTTCAAGCTGAGGTTTTGTTTAAAGGAAACCAAGCCCTGATCCTGGCTAGTCAAAGGAGTATACCTACATAATAGACTACTCTTAAGGACAGATTTAGAATTGTATTTATTTTTATTATAGTATTATAAATATAAATATTATAATATTTATATTATTTATTACTGTTTAGTAATACAGATAGGCATCTAGAGTATTGTGCAGAAGAGCTTAAGCACTTAAAGATCATAGGCATTAAATATTTCTGGGAGGAGTCTGGTTCAAAAGGGTAATTACATCACTCTACTGGCAAGCAGAAATTCTCCACAGTGACCAGTAAATTGGTTGCTCAGGCATAGTAAATATCCAGCTACAATACTAAATGTATTACAAAGAGGAAGTTAAACTTCAGTTGACCACAGGTAACCCAAGAGGACACCTTACTGCTATACATAGTTGTAACTGCAGTATAAACTGAATGTCTAAGTTTCAAATTATGACTGTTCATGAGTAACATTTTTTAAACTTTTGGCTTCTAATGCAGTACCATTTTTAACCTTGGCTGTTACTTCAAGAAGGGCTTTCTGGATGGTGCCATCTGGCTGTCATCAGCTACTGTTCAGTCATATGCAGTTGTGAGAATATATCTTAGGACAGGAGAATATTCTATTCCATCTAATTTTAAGTTCATGCTTTGTAACACTGTAATATCTGATAATTTCTTCCTGTTTTCTCTGGTAGCTTATAGTTATTTTGATTAACTGCTTGATTTAAAACTACACTTGTAATTCTTTACCTGTAAAAGGTGTCTTTTTGCACATATTTTATCTTATTGTATGCTACAAACAACAATACGATACATTTTATGTGACTGACTACGTTTAGCGTTTTGGTTGTCATGAGTGGTAGAGACTCAAAAGATACTGAATAATAGTACACATAAATCCCTTTAATATGCCAATAGTCTGTTTCTAGCACTACTCATGGATGAATATCAGTAGCTCATGAACCCCGAGTAGTTTTTTTTCTCCTCTAGGAAGTGAATGTGTATCATAGTAAAAGATAACAATTTACAAAGATTATATGGTTTTGCCTGCATATTGTTTTCTGTCTAGATGAATCCCAGTTAATATAAATTTATTAGTGCTATAATTTGGGAAAATCCTGCAGTCACATTTGTTAGCGTGGTCTCCATGCCATGGACAGCATTCCATTAATTTCAATGGCAGGGCTGTACATGCACTTCGCATATGTACTTTCAGACTCATTACACAATATTATAGTGTTTGTTTAAACTGCAATTACCCATAGATTTGGTCTGAACTGAATCACATTTTTCACTAAGGGAGTTTGCAAAAATACACAGGAGAGCTTAGCAGAGGGAATGACTTTGTGAATTTTTACAGAATACATAGGCCTGGATCACTGTTTCAGCATATCCACATTTTTACTAAGTCTTGGACTTGGATCTACAATTGGCAGTTCAGGCTGATCAATAAAATGAGAGCTTTTCCCTACATAAATGTTGTACCAACTGAACCACAATCGATGGTTTAATTTAGTGACAGTGCTGCAAATTCCTTTGCGCATGTGACTGAAAACCTCAAACCCAGCAAGGAACTGCCTTAATTCTGATTAATTTGTGTTAGATTGAAACCTTATCAAGACTATCCACATGGGATTTTTGTAAGAATTTAATTAAGTTTTAAAACATATATCTAGATAAACAAATGCAACTTTGTGAGCAAGTGGGCCTAATACTACAAAATTATACTGAAGAAATTTTTCAAATCTTTCCACCTATTTTCAAGAACCGCAATTTTACCCTTAAACTCCCTGTAATTCTGATGAAAAAGTTTTTGCTGCATGCTGATCAGCTGTTTGTATCAGACAGAGTAAGAGGAAAAAAAGTATGAATAATTTTTATAACAATTTAGGATCTATTAGCCATTATGCTTTCAGTTTTTCATAGGTTTTAATAATTAATGTCCTGAGAATAGCAGACGGTCCAAATTCTTTTTAAAATACTGTAGTAAAAAAATGGGGTTTTTTTGTCTTCCAATGTGACACCAAATGTAAGTGCTTCTGGCTCCAGCACTCTCCTTCTTTCTGACTTACATTCTCTGGTTTATTGCTATGCCTCTGTTTTAACTGACAGACAAGTAGAAAGCAATTGTCACTCCAGATTGAACCACAGATATGAAATTTCAGTTTAGTTTAAACATGCAGACAAAAGGACTGTTGAGTTAATTTGAATCCTTATATACCACATAGTTTGGAAATCTCACTGATTCAAATTCCAATGAGGAAACCTTAGCAGCATGTTATTTCTTGCCAGTATATCAGTTCTTCTAGTTTTCTCTCCATGTAAGCATCCTTGTTCCCAAACCAGAATGTCACCCATGAACAAGTATTTCAGGGTCACATAGTCACCTATAAGTGTAGTAGCCATAGGTTATATATGTATTTTATAACACCCCACAGCAGTCACATTCTGTAAATACAACATACCACAGACACTTCTCAAAACCTTCTGACAAATGTAAGACTTGGAGTAATTCACAGCTACAGTGTACTGCAGGGAAAACAAAAAATCAACATTTTCATCACTGTGTTATGATCCTGCAATAGCAGAGTAGTTCCTAAACAAAACTTCTAGAGTGTCTTGGAATGCAGTGAATGGCCCTCAGAAAAGAGAATAACAAGAAACCCAAGTTAATGGCCCTTGCCAATCTCTCCTAAATTAAATGTCCTTCTTTCACTCTAAATCTGTCTGGTTTATTGTTGAGCACATGAGAACCATACACAACTTTCTGATCTTTACAGGACACCAGGAGAAGAGAAAACGTGTATTTTTTTACTGTCTAGGGATAGAGTAGACAAATAGTGAGACAGCTTCTCAAATCAGTGATTTTTGGAGATACAAATATATTGGGTACTTAAGAGATCCTGATTCCCCATCCCCAAAAATTTACTCTTCCCATCATATAGTCTTTATAAACTGACGTTTATGAAAGTGCAGTTTTTAAAACATCATCAGCTTCTCCCCCTTGCTATTGTTATTTGCAAGAGCACTTCATGTTATGCCCTAGAAACATGTTAGGACATTTTTCCTCATTTTTGATCTGAAGTACTTTGATTTATGACAATGTTATTATTCAGTTTTTCTCCTTTCTTACATACAACTATCTTTTAAAAGTCTTTTGGTCTTCCTTTCTTCTGGAACAATTCCATTTTAATCTGTTCTTGAACACATGAAAACTTGCATGTAATACTGCAAAAAAGGTCTTCTTGGTGCTTCATAAAATGCAACTTCTGCATTTCTAGCTCTACTAGAAATACCTGAGTCCATGTGTCCTAATACTGCATTTCAAAGCTGACTCAAAATGCTCATCAACAGCCACTCTCCAATAACCAATACTCCAAGGTCTTTTTCTTCCACTTTATTCCCTATGATGGATGGTATTTTTAAGCAGTATGTGCTGCTCTGTAATATTCCTTTAAGAAAGAAAGAACTGAGTCACACGAGCCAGTGTGGAGAGAAGGAGACTCTTCTTAGCTTCAAGCAAATACCTGGAGGGGAGACAGTTCCATGAAGGCAGGGTGTGGTAGGCAGAAGAAAAGGCAAAAAAAAGTCCTGCAGAGCAGCAGAGAGGCAGAGACTGCTTTCTAAGGAGCAGTGAGCAGAGCCAAGGCTAGAGCTCTATTCCTTCTTTTTGTGCTCCAAGAGAGGACCACACAGAGGTCTGGCAACCCAGAAAGCCACTGAGTGGACTGAAATCCCAACCAGAAGGAAGGATCCAGACAACAAAGTTTCTGTGGGCAGAGGCCGGGTTGTTTAGAAATTCATTCTTCTGTGCCAGCTCACCTTGCCACTGGACCTTCTTTGTGTAAAACACAAACTGTTCTAGTGTACATACAAGTTAACCTGGTCTTTTGTTAAAGAAAGTTCCTTATTTTTCTACTTTGAAGAGCTCATTATAAGAAGGATGCTCAGGCAGACCCACTGCAAAGTTCTGGCTTTGCCCGTGCATGCTGTTAAAAACCCTGTGCTGTTCAACCCCTACCATTTTTCCCTCTTGTTCTAACCCAAAATTACAAAGGAGTGTAGGACAAGTCTCAAGACAGTTCTGTGAGGAAGTGTCAGCAGATTGCCATCTTTGTCTTGGGAACTTCTCTTTTCATACGTTGAAGTCTCTGCTAGTCAGCACCTTACTGACCTAATCAGCTCTTGTGGTGATCCTGCTAGTAATTTTCATTTCAGTAATAATTTGCCTTGGCACCATGTGCCAATATGTGCTGCTCTAATGTGTAGGAAAATTCAGGCTATCACATTGTCCCTGAGTAAAAGGTCAATTATCTTATCCAAGAAGATTACAGTCTGACACCACCTTTATTTGATAAAGCTAGGATTATCCCATTTTGCATTTGCCTTCAAGGCTTTAATTATTTTTTCTTCTAAATATTTTTTAACACTTTATACAATGTTGCATTCAAATTAAAAGACTCGGAGTTATTCATGTCGTTTCTCTTTTCCCATTTTTGTAGAATGTAAAAATGAAGGGAGACAGAGAGTATATTGACATGAAAGCATTTATTCAGTTGATAAGACCCAAATTGGTTGAGAAGAGTCACCTTCTATCAAATTTTTGGCTTCTTTTATAGGTATAATACACTGTGATCAAGGTTTCCAAGGTTGTCAGATCTTCACCTTTGCAAGAGATGCCCGCCTATATGCCAGGTTTATAACAAATATAAAAGATTTAATAAAGAACTTCATTCCAGCAAAGCCTCATTTTTCAACAGAACACGGTGTCAAAAATATTAATCAGACCTAGCCATAGATTTCTTTTACTATATAGTCTTTTTCATCATCTCTGTGGTCTTTATGACAGGCTTAACTGGCTGAATTTATGTTGTTTGGGTTCTCATATTGTGACCATAACCTTGCTGTCTAAGATATTGCTTAATCTTTTTAAGTTTTGGGTAAACATAGGTTAATGTCACTGGTGCATTATGTTCAATGCTTTTCTGGGGTAGTATTTCATTAGAAGACAAGCCTTTAAGAATCTTTCTGTATATGAATTATTTTTATATCAGTAATATTCACAGTGATTGATGAGTAATTTAAGATGTATTGTCAAAATTTTATAAACATGTTTTCAAAGCACTTTTCAGTATGCTCAAGTTCAAAGAGAATTAATGGTGAGTGCAGAAAAGTGGTTAGAGACCTCGTACTTTTTATTTCAATGAATATTTGGTGATGTATTTATCACGCTATTCAACATGTTTATCACATTGTGAGTAGATCCATCTACAAACAACATAACTTCACAGATTTTAAACACAGGAGGGAATACTGTAAGACACAATATTGAGCTACTGATTCCCTGTGCCACGAAAGGCTACAAGTCTCATAATTAATTCTTACTTCAAATCCAAGAGCATACTTCCTTTGAAAATTTCCAGTGACACATCTCTTACAATTCTTTCTTAGATGTTCTGGTACTGATTTTTCTTATCCCAAGACATTTTCATTTTATTTCTAGCTGTGACTTTCAACATCAGATCATCTTACATTTCATTTATCAAGTGTAAGAGCTGCCTTCTAGTGTATGTTTTTCACATACAGCAATCAAATTACCCATGTACCTCTGCATCACTGAGCTTTTCTCTTTCTCTCAATGTAAGTCATGCTTCTCTTCCTTTAATCATCTGCATCTCTTCCAAAGTGACTATTTAACATTTTTCTCAAGAGCATATTTTGGATAGAAAGCATTTTGGTAAATGGTGTTCCAATGATTACACCATGGCACCATTTACCATGGCATCATACTGCAGAGATTTTTTCAATTTGGTATTACTTACAGCAGGTAACTTTTCCAGCCATTATCTTCCATACTATGGTCACACCTTCTGTAAGGAGCCTATATCCCTTCTAAAGGGCCTGTATCCCTTAAGATGTCTGTGCTGAAACACGTTTTGTTTGCTTGAAGCTGGTTACCAAATAATTCATGTCAGTCTCTTGATGTTCTCTCTTTATTATAATTCAGCACTCCCCCACAGCTTCTGAAATGTGCAGTTTTTATCAGTAAACACTTGATGATGATTTGCCTTTTACAGTAAATATTTTAAAATCCATTTATACCCTATCATATAAAATCTTACCAGGGTTACATCTGCAGTTGATGAGCAATAAAAGTTCATACAATGAATCAACGAGACTGATCAAGACAGCAGCCTGTATGAAAATGTGTTTTAAGTGAATTTGTACTTTGTGTAACAAAATTTGGCAGGCTGTGACCAAATCCTTTAGTGCACTGCTTCTGCTCAATGATTCCAGGCTGAATTTTAAAATTTGAAATGAATACTATGCTTTTAAAATGTATCCATAGTTTCAGAGAAAGCAATCACTACACTAAAAAAAGATTAGGTCGTTTTGAGATTGTGAACATTTCTGCAGATAGCAATAGCTGTCCAAACAATCTTACTTTCCCAATCACTCAATTGACCAAAATCCAGTGTTTTTGAAAATATTTCAGCAGATAAAATCTCTGTTTTTATGTTTCAGAGGTGCAGAGAGCCTGGAATGGGTGTGGTGGAGCTGAGAACACCAGCCACAGGAACCAGTAGAACCAGTTCTTCTCTATACAGCCTGGGAAATCCTGCCTTCAAAGACATGAGTTGACTGCTTTTATTAAAATATCCAGCTCACATTCAGGTAAAATTCTGACTATAAATCACTGCCTACTGGGGCATACCTGGATGTAGGCCATTTTCATAAAAGCAAGCATATTCCTACCATATGACAACAGAATTTGACTAGCATGCTTTGGATATTTCTCCAAGTGTGAAGCCAAAGTGAGCCATGGCAAATATTTTTTCTTCTTCTTCTTCTTTTTATACTGTAGGGTTGCTGTTTTAACTGGAAATCATCTCCTGACAACATGTGTCTCGTCCCAGTCACAATTCCATTGTAAATGTACTGCTTATAATGCACTATTCAGCTCTACCACTAAATGCTGATATTGGAATCTCTGGCATTTCTCCTGCTATTTAGGTTCTCTCCATCTCCTTCAGAGGGAGAGTGATTTCACAATGTGTGTGCTTTTCATACACAGTGGAAGAAACACTCTTTTTCAAAAATTACATTTAATAAATGAGGCTTAAAAACAGTAGAGAGGAGTACCTCATTTTAAAGTTGTAGCATTTAAACATGCAGAATGCTAAATAAAACCAAATATGTGTTCTTTTTATTTGACCGAACTATGTAAGCTGCAGTTAGGTTTCTATATTCATTGCTAATGAAGAAGATATGAAAAAAAATTATGTCCATCTTTACAGTCTGAATTTTAGTGACAAGCCTTTTCTCTATGTCAATCTAAATATGTAGATCAATTTGATATTGATAACATGGTCAATGTGTTTTATTTCATGTTTATTTGGTTTACCATCTCTTATCTTTGTAACTCATAAAAATAATTGCTGTGTTTAAAGAAGGTGCTTGAAAGGCAAAGAAGCAGAGCCATTAAAACCAGTGATGATGTATAAAAGAATAGACTGACCTGAACAGCTTATCACTTATTAATTATGTATTCATTTCCAGCAGTCATTGGACTGTGGATGGATTCTCTCTTCCCGCCTAAGTTTTTATGGTTGCATCTTGTATTCATCCGTGCTGATGACAGTCATTCAAGAATAAGATAAGGGGATCTATCCTACACAAATGTCCTCCATGGGGCTTCTTCAGATTACTGTGATATTTAAAAAGGCACGTTTTGTTTTAAATGACAGAGAGAGTTTGTCAGGGAAATCCTTAAAGATTGGCAGTTAAGATAATTCACAAAGCAACCAAATTAATCAATCTGATCCTGCATTGTAAGAGGGAAAAAAATTACTATAAAGGTAAATCTCGGGTGTAGGAAAAAATTGCTGTATTATTTAAGACCTCAAAAAAAATTACTGAAAGAAAATATTCTCCACCCAGTATTGAAAAAGGAGAAATAGGTCAGTTATAGACTGTAGTTTTGAAAGAGATGAGCTGCAAAAGAAATTTAGGACAGGAGGCTATTGCACCAGACAACTAGAAGAAGGAAAGTGCAGTTGATAAGCAAAGACTGCAGCAGGGCAGCAGAAATACTAAGGACCACAAAAAATCCATCACTCTTTCTTCATCAATTTGTTCACACTTTAGTCGTCTTCTACTGGATGGCTGGGAATGCATAAGTGTGAGCTTACTTTCCTCTAAATCGTCAACAGACAAGAGACTTAAAGGATGAATCTGAGTCCTCCTTTAAGGCACCTGAAAAACAGACCCATTATAGTTTGATTCATATGGAGCAACTCACTAGGATGACACCCACTCATTTCCTTTCAATCATAATGCAGGGTAGTTTCCTGTTTAATCTCTTCTCAGATGGTCATAATTTTGGTAGGTTCATCCTTTCATCTTCCTGATAACCATGAATTCAACATTAGAAAACATCCACCAATTAGGAGTTGCTGTATGGTGTGTACAGCAAATAGTGCAGCTGGATCAACAAGAAGGTGGAAATTATAAACACATAGTGAAAGAATATGGGGAAACTGCTTAGGTAAAAACAAAAAAGAAATCCCATCTTCACTGAATTCATGGAGACAGAGGCAGCATATACACTGTAAGATGTTCACACAGAAAATCTAAAGACAGAAGAAGATTTAGGGTAAAGAAACTCGATACAATCAATATCTGCTGATGCTGAAGAAATGAAGTATATAGCCAATTGGGAATCCTAAAAAAAAATCCTCCAAATTTGTTGAAACTAACTGAAACTAACCAAAATTCTGGGGTAGAGTAACACTTTGCCTTACTGGTCCCTATAATTTAGTAGCTGTTCTGGTTCCATGTAAGGATATGGACATTTATTTATAAACAAAAGAGATAGAAAAACAATGTAAATTTAGAGGCCTGTTTAAGATGATTGATGTCAATTACCACAAAATCATGATGTGTCAAACACAGGTGGCAACATATAGGATGACAGTTTTAGCCATAATAAGGCACATTCTGTACAAGGTTTCTCACAATACAAAATTGTTTTTCCAGGCAGCTTTCTATTCCACATAGAAAATATTTTCCATGAGTCACTTTCTTTAAAATGTAAAAGAGAATTAACTTTGATTGTTCTCATGTCCTTTTATGTTTGCTGTCTAAGAACATTTAGGTGATATAATGTCTGCAGAAAGTGAATTTTAAAAGCAGTCTCCTCATACTCTGTTCTTTGTTGTACATCAACCTCTCCAGTATCCTCCATGCCCACCTAGTTATTGTGTTGAAGATTAACATGATGCTCTGAAAGCACATAGTAATTGACAGAAAGCAGACAGTTACTGCAAAGCTCAAGGCCTGTCTTCTCTATGTCCTAAAATCCATACAAATCCCTACAGCTGAATTGTATGTTATTAATCTCTCACCTATCAAATGCTTTTCTGCAGCACTAGCCTTTCCTGTACTAAGGATATTCCTTATTTCCACAATCCAGCATTAAAAAGAGAGGCCATTATTCAGACCCTTGCAATCAAGATAGGAACAAGGAGCATCTGACCTTCTCTTATTACTTTGTGACAATGATGACTTTGACAAAATATCTGAAGATGTCACTGAGGTAAAAAAGTGTTAAATAAAGTGAGCGTGCACTCAGCTGGTCACTGAGAACAAGGGAAGCTGAAAATAGAACCTCCTTGTGAAAAGAAGCATCACAGACTTCAGAAACAGCACCAGAAAGAGTACAATTGAGACAAAAGGAAACTGGGGGAAGATCAGGGAGAAAGAGCTTGAGAATTGTGATCTGTCAGAGGGAATGCATAAAAAGGAGCTCTGGGGTGTTAGTTGGTGATTAGGGACAGCACTGTAACAACAGCAGTGAACCTTTAACATAGCCTGACAAACTCTAGGAGAAGGAGCTAGTGACGGAGGGCAAGAGATCTTTTTGCCTTTTGTCAGGTTTCTCATTAGCTAATGCTATGGGCAACTAGCTTCAATCGAAATATTTCAAGAGTTTTACATTTCATCCAAGTCCATTAAAGGATGAGTTCCTCACATGAAGAGAGTCTTGAATGAGTTTTATCCACCAGCAATGTTTACTGTCTCTTTCCACCAGAATCTGGCATGAAAGTTGCCCAATATTTCTAGAGCACATCTTCATGGTTCATTGCATGACACTGCCCCATCTCTGGAGTTGAATCTGGCTGTCTTCTGACCTCATGCGCAGCTCATCTACCTCATTAAAATGGGATAAAATGAAGCTAGCAAAGCACAAAACAAAATTCTTGCTTGTTTAGGGAGATGAACTGGCTCAGTCTCCATCTGGAGGAATGCCAGAGCCAGAGCAAAGGAGGGAATGAAACATGCAATAAAGAGTGTGTTGGAGAGAAAGGGGCAAGTGGGACTGATACATTTTGGAAAAGCTATACTATGAAAATTCACCTTTAGAAAAGAGGACAGTTACTGTTCCTATGCACCAAATACCTTGATTTGGTTTTAAGATTTTAAACAGAGAGAATTTCATCCTTAAAAAAACCTGGAAGATTCAGCTATGATATATAAAAACAAGTGGTAGTAATTTTCCATGACGTGCTTTAAGAACATGATGAAAAAGAGGACAAAATTCAACACATGAAAACCATCACTGAAGTCAGAAACTGGTTTACACTATTTTTGTTCTGGAAACTTTTAAACCTAAAAAGGACAACAGGATGTTTTGTTTTAGGAAAAGGTTTGAAAGAATTCCAAAATAACTACAAGAGACAACCCCTCCCTGTAAAGACAACGAAAACAAGATGACATGAAGTATTTTAAAAGATGGAATATTAAAATTCAATTCTCAGTTAAGTGTCAAAATTTAAAGGGTAAGCCCACCATTTTATCTACCTTTAAACTCTCATTTTCTTTTCTTTAGGTCGCCTTTACCAGCAGAGGGAGCAGGTGGAAGAGCAAATGGAAAAGGAGCTGACTTCAATTAAACTTTGTTCTTTGACCTTTATTCCAGACAGAGAAAACAAGGACCAGTTTCAGCATCTGCTGATAGCGGGCCAGAGTATCCATAGCATGAATACACTTGTTCTGCCTGTGTTCTCCCTTCTTCCTCTGACAGTTCAGCAAAGTGGTATTAGAAAGCCTGACAGTTCCACCAGTCCTGTCTTATTTTCATCCCTGTGGACTGGCAATATTTAGCAGAAAATTGAGGAAGAATTCTAACTGATGACATTTTAAATTCAGCTGCACACTACTCCAAGCCTGTCCTATAGCTTGTAGCAATTTCACTGCATCTTAACCACTTTTTTACAGCTGGGCTCTACTGTAAATCTGGAAACATCTTGACAATTTGTGTATAATGAAAACTCATAAGGAAATTTATGTCTGAATAATGCAGCGCTATTTTTGATCTATTGGAGAAGTTTTTCAGTTTACCCGCCTCTCACAAGAGGATTTTATAAGCTAAAGTCTAGTTCAAAACAATATTTTTAAGCCATTAGATGTTTGTCTGAGAAGGCTCATGTTCTCTTACAAACATCTCCTTTTCTTCCCACCTCTTATTTCTACCTATTCATGGTTAGCTCCTTCTGCACCATTTCTAAACACAAAATGGACTTTATACTTAATAATGAAATCAGGCCAAGTAAAATCTCTTACTGTGCATCAAAGATCCTGCCATTTTGTTTTCTGTTTCAGAAAAACTCAGCATGTAGAAAGAGGGAGACTAACACTCTTTCTTTTTGAGAGCTGTATCTTCTGGCAACATGAGCTTTTTTTCTTTAAAAACAAGTAAATATATAGGACATGCAAAAGATGCTTTAGAAGGATCAGGCACTGTTCCGCCCTCAATAAGGAGAAGGAGGTCCAGTGGGATAAGGTCAGAGATTTAGTGACATGCTTTGCACTAGATTTCTCAGAGATACATTCCCAATAAAATCTTACAGAAGCAGTTTAGCACTATCAAGAAGTATATAGGCTTCCCTAGGTCCAACCTGTGATTGCTGCTTCTTTTTCTTTTTTTTTAACTCAGTCCTATAGGCCTTTGAGCAAGAGATAACCATTCCTTAGAGACTTAAGGTGAGAACCAATTAGGTCTGAAAATAATACTCTTTTCATTAGATCAAAGGTGAGTTATTACTATAAAAAAGTAACCACTGATCAGTTTCTGAAATTCTGACTAGCACTCTACAAAAATGATTCCCCACATGGCACAGAGGAAATAGATGGCTTTGTAACGACTCCCACAGCAGAGCTATAGGTGTGGTTTATCTATCTTTCTCAACCAGAGAAGATAAACAAGGCTTTGAAGAAAAAGAGCAATGTCAAAGCCCTAACCTCTGCTTCTGTACCTTGAGAAGCCCACAAAATCATCAAGAAAACTCAGTTTTGAGCTGGTAAGCAATATTGTAGAGAAGGTACAGAGACATTACAAATGACTGGAGGAAGAGCCTTTAAATCTGCCCTCAAAGTGGAAAAAGCTGTGCAGAGCTCCAGCAGACCTTTGCCTGTCTTCATTGTATAAAACTATTTCAGGCTATATTTGATAAGATGTTTGATGATATTATGAGTGACAAAGCTTATACTAATCAGGTTAGATTTATTTTCTAAAAAGTTCAGACAGCCATTATTGATTAATCTTAACATCCCATCTATGCCACAGAGTCCCTATGAGCCCATTTTTCTCTTAACAGAAGGTTTTGATTGACTGACCTAGTTGTACACTGAAAATATTACCTAGCCCAGTAGTTGACAAGTTTAGTCCAGTTTTTGGCTCATCAATATTTTCTCATGGAAGTGAAGATCCATGAAGACTGAATTCAAACTGACTGACAACAGACTTGTGATTTTTAGTTGCCTTTGTTGGACCACTCAGAAGTACCTGACCATAGGCTGAAAAACCCCGAAATTATACATGATCATATTTGTCCAAGTGTGAAATAGTTACAAGTATAATCCCCTTCAACATTTTTTTACCCTCTTTCAAGGAACTAGTCAGGAGTGTTTCTTTTCCCTCAGTCTTTTAGGACAATATTCTTGAGGAATGAGTGAACTCCAAACAAGAGCTCAGAAGATAAAACTCCTTTTGCATGCAAATGGTATCCTCTTACTTGGTACAAGCCCAGATCAGTTAATCTTCACTGCATTCTCTGTTTATAAAATAAATTAGAATAAACTGAAAGGACTGATCATCTCATTAAGTTGGAAGCACTCCTTCTCCATTGCCATTCAGAGGGGAACAAAGGAACTTCAAACATATCAGCATCCAGTTTCCAAAGGAAATTCATGGTCAAGGTTAAACTAGCCCTATTATTTATGCAGTTAGTAAATTACTGAGATGGCGAGTGCTACCTCTTCCATATGGGAAAAATAATTAATTACAATAATTTACTTATCATTTAAAAGAATGCTGGCTGCTCTGTTATTTTTGTTTATTTTCAACTCTGTCCCTGTCCATATTCCTGATATCTATTTTAATAAAACTAACACATTGAGATTTTCCTGTTGGGACACTGGGACCCAGAAATGTTCTACAAGCCCTGTAGAGGGCTCTGAGTGGATAGTCAGCAAGAGGCCATAGATAAAGCTGGGATTACTGGTGTCTCCTCTAAATCACTGTTTAGGATCCATGTAATTAGACCGTATGTTAATGCCACATACATTTACACTCAACAATGTGTCTTGATGTGTAGATTAGAGAAAGCATGCAAGAGCTCAAAAACTGATACTTCTGCAGGGTGATTTCTCAAATATCTTGGTCCTTGCACTGGTCCTCAGACCAGACTGCAAACACCAGTTGGCATCTACGTCAGAGAGGTAATTACCATGCTGTGATATTGTTTGTTGTTTGTTACAAAGCATGAGGATATCTCACCCTTCAATGGATCTTGTCAACAATATTCATCTTTCTCATTGCAGACATAGAGGATTTTCACTATGACTGGGGCATGTACGATCTTCCCTTGGGAGCCCACAGTGAAAACCAAGGAAAAAGGTAAAATGTGATGCTATCCTGCAGCTAACTTCTACCTACCAACACGGCACAGCTCACTGGTTCTCCAGTGAAATGGCCTAAAACAAGTCACTTAAATCTAGTTAAATCTTGCTTATTTTTTCAACCATTGCTCAGAAATCTTGATGAATGGTAGTCAGCAAACCTTAAACTCAAACAACTACCTCTGGGCTATGAAATAGTGTCAGCTCTTTCAAATATGTACATCAATATACAAACTTGAAAACTGAAACTTGAGCTTGTAAGTAGTCTGAGTATTAATTCTTAGGGCTTTTCTGACCTTGAGCATAACTTGAAATATGATTCAGCAGTAGTACTGTCATAACTGGCAGTTGCAGTTGAATGCTTTGCTACTAATTTCTCCAGTAATTCAGGTTCAGTTTCTCAATGGAATACAGTCCATATCTGATCTATCTCATACTTTCCCTTAGTAGGTTTCTGACCTTCCCTGTCTGTCTGATAACACTTCCTGTCAATGTCAAGACCTGCCCCAATGTATTGACAAATTAGACATGCACAATCTTCAAACATTAGCTACCACTTTGCTACTCAGAAAGCGGTGCAGTTTTCCGATTTTGAATTCCTCACCTCATGTTACATTAGCCAATATGCAAGTAATACACACACAGTATTTTACTCATATTGACTAATAATGTCTTACCACATTTCTATTCTGAAAAGTCTGGAGACAAAAGGGTCATAGCTATCAAAACCTTGCCTGACCTCCTGTTTCATTTGAAACTCTCCCTTTTGCCTTCTGTTCAGTTCGGCTCGCCTGATATTCTGACATCTCATATGGTCAGCCCTGTTGCTCTGGCATTTCAATAGCAGAAAACACAGACCCTATTGGCAGCAGCCTGATGAAAATCCTACCATTTGAAAGCCACATTTTATGCTCAGAACTTCCTAAAATACTTCCAGATTGCTTGAAGCTAGAATGTTGCAACCAGATTATGTTACGGCATAAAGAGAATCTGAACTGTGGGTGCAGGCTATGATTTACAACATACAACATAAATTTCCCGATCAGATGAGATCTAAACACACCAGATTTTGTCCCTGAAAATGCTGACATTTCATGTTGATGAGATTTGCATATACTAGTATCTCTAGAATATTATTTATGTGAGCCCTCTATCGCTGAGCACATTGAATAACTAAAAGAAGTTGGGGGAACAGATACTTTCAAGGAGGCCTAGTATGTTTATTAGTGTTAGGAAATAATTATGGTTCAAAGATGAAAATTACTGTCCAGTTGGTCAACATCTCAGTGTCCTTTGACCCTGGCTTTCAGACCATGCACCCCAACCTCTGACCAACAGGCAGGGCATTCTGTTGGGTGGTCACATTTTCTCACTCCATATTATCAGTAGATTTTCAAATCACAGATATTAAGCATATCTACTTCTACAAAGAGCCACTGAAGTCCTATCTGTACAAGAATGTTGATGTAAAATACAGCTGGCACTTCAATTTACAGTGTGCTAACTACTTTATACCCCCATCAATGCTCATTCAAAATCACACAGGCATCAATTGCAGAGATGGGAAGTGGAAGAAAGAAGCCTCAGTGCTGATATTTAATAGCATGGTGAAGTAAAACAAGAAACACACAAACCTTGTGTAGAAATCCTTTGCTTTCACATTGCTATTAATACTATTTACAGTACAAGAAGAAAAATAATTGCAAGTTGTAATTTACCCTCAAAGAGCTACAATAAAGCTATATATGTGCTGAAAAATTGCACACATCTTTAACCTCAGCTGGATTGAGGCCAGAAGTGCCATAAGGAAATAAGATAATGAATAAAGGCTTATCTTTACATTGCTAGACTCATCTGATCACGCCAGGTATTAGTATTGATGCATAGGTGTACTTGCAATATTCTAGAGGGGATGTCGACTACAGAACCAGAAACTAAATGTCTTTATGTTTCTGCTGTTCATAACCTTTAATCATGTTACTTATATTCAGGAAGAATTTCTCTGGAGTAGTGTTCAGCTGATAACTTTTTCCACGTGAATCATCATAATATCTGTTGCTATTTGCATAGCACTGGAAATTATCAAGATGAATTCAAATGACCCTTTTACTCACCAGGATGAACTTAGTACTATTATTTTTCTGCAGGTAATTGGTGCTCACTGGTAGTTTTTGAAGCTTCCAAAGGAAGCAGAAGTCAGAGGAATAGAGGTATTTCTTGAAGTAAGGAGATTTGATTAGTTCTTCACATTATTGAAAAAGATACTATAAAAAATAAAGTGCAAACAAATCCAAGCAACACTTATCGAAGCAACTATCAGTAAGTGCTGAAAAATTTTATTAACTAGTTTTTTCAGATGGAGGTTCAAGGGTTGTTTTAATGAAATCTGTAATTTGGATTCAAAAGAACGTTTTTCATAGAGGGACTTCTTTTCTTCTTCACATGTGCCAGAACACAATTTGTTTATGCATAAACTTGGTTTTTAAAATGCAAATCTTTTATACCTGAGATTTTCTGGAGACAGACAACTATGAATATAAATTTTACATACTTTGGACAAGATGCTTAGGCTCTTATTATGTTTAAACTGCACCTTGTTCCTAAAGTGACTCCATTGGAGTGAGATACAGTATACTTTATCAGGATCTGGCAGTGAGTGGTTTATTTCATTATTAACATCAATATATTTCAGTTCTGCTGCCAGATGCTAAGCAGTTACAGAGATTTTTTAAAAGCAATTACAACAAAATCAAAGCAGAATCCACTGATACGGTTTTGTTTACAAAAGCTGAAGTCTGATATTGTTATTTATTTGGCAACTGGTTCATATTCAATTCACAAGCCTCTCTACAGATAATCTATCTTACAAGCCCTGAAACAGACTTGAAGATGTACTAACAGGGCTTGCTTTTTCTCTGTTATCTGAATATTCATTTAAGAAAAGGCTATAAATGGCTTATTATGTGACATTAATTGCTAAGCTGGGAGTTGTGTGCACGATTTCTTTAAGTCCACAGTGAATGATTTGTGGCAGGGCAAATCTTTATGTGAGGATATGGAGAAGGAGAAAACCAAATATTCTTGACTGTAATTGACTATTAAAATGATTGAAAGTCAGTTGGCTTCTAGCCTGTAGGCGGGCATAGTTTTATTTCATTCTTCCCCTTTCCTAAAGACAGCAAGAAATAGAAAATGTGATAATAGTGAAGACACTACAGCTCTCTGGAAAGCTTAGGAATGCATTATGTGTGGAATGATTTCAGTGAGCTCAGGATGTTAGCTCACATGGAACAGCAGATTAAATGAGAGTGCCTGAAGTACTAACAGCTCCCGACTGCCTGCTTGCTTTTTGCTGGAGGCTGCACATGCAAGGAGAGCTGCAAAGGCTGTGTAACATCTCCCCCATAACATCTCCTCACATTTACAATGGTTCATAGGGGAAGGTTAGGGTAAATTGAAACCACAGCTGCTATGCTTGTCAGGGTCAGAGGTTCTTTTGCTGCCTATTCTCTGCACCTGTTTCTGCAGTATCTCCCTCAACAGGACCTGCTGAAGAAGGGCTGGTACAGACCTAATTGCTGCTTCCCAGTACCTGAAGAGAGTCTGGGGAGAGAATTTTTCCAAGGGCAGGTAGTGGCTGGACAAGGGGAATGGTTTCAAACTGGGAGAGGAGGGTTAGATCAGATATCAGGAAGAAATTCTTTACTGTGAGGGTGGTGAGGCACTGGAACAGGTTGCCCAGAGGAGTTGTGGATGCCCCCATCTCTGGAAGTGTTCAAGGCCAGGCTGGATGGAGCTCTGAGAAACCAGGTCTAGTGAGAGGTGACTTTGCCTGTGGTGTGTGGGGTGGGGGGGATGGAACTAGATGACTTTTAATGTCCCTTCCAACCCAAATCATTCTATGATTTTGTGATTATAGGGAGGTGACAACAGCTTCTGAACTTTAGGCTTAGTTTGACACCATTGGTGAATCGACAGGAGTAGTGGACAAGTGTATTGATTAACAATTTTCTACTGCTGGCATTAGTGAATTAGTGACTGAACAGCCTATTCAGTCTAGTTTTGGCTAACTGCTGAAGGACCTGAGAGCTTTGTGAAATTTCCATGGCCCAAGGAAGCAGAAGAAAATTACAACCTTGGGACAGTGAAGGAACTCCTATCTGAAGTTCTTTGTCAAATACTCTGGAGCAAAGGTGGCTTACAATGCTACCAGGACAGCAGATGGGCCCAGAACCACTTTTACATCTATGTTTGCGCACACACACACACACACACACACACACACACATATATTTGCATTATTTCCCTGTAACACTGTAGTCTGTGTTAGTGTTTGAAAGGATCTATTAAATTCTCAGCAAATAGGAACTTGCTTTCCCTGTCATAGAAGATTGCTTCCCCCCCCCACACCCTTTTCCCATTTAAATATTTATATTGCACTTTGGAATGGACTAAAACAGCTGGAAGAAGGAAAATACTGCCCCAGAAATTAAGAGTATAAGAAACTAGTAATGCAAACAAGGCAGCACAACAAAATCTTCAGTTATGAGCTTTTAATTGAAAGGGTTTGTACCTCAAGATCACAGTGAATCTAAACCAATGACCATACTCTTCAAAGGACAAAAGCCACATATTTCTAAATTATCTCACTTAGATGAATATGACTGCAGAGTCAAAAGGCCACTTAGTGCAATAGCTGTGACAGTAGCCAGTGGCAGATATTTCAGAAAGAATAAAAGAAATGGAGCAAAGAAGAATGTTATTTTTGTTGCTATTTCCCCCTAACTGCTATTAACTGGCAATGTGATACTGCAGTGTTCTTCCAGAAGCATCTTGATATGACAACCCTCTATAAAAGCTCTGTTATTTCCCTGTGTATACTATAGCATAAATTCCATGATTTTGCATGGTATGGAGGTCAGAAGTACACATCCTTGAATCATAATGGGAGCTTTCCTTCACAGTGAAGGTAGGTTTATACAAAAGAACTACACAGAAGTCAGAATCTATAGTGTGTAAATAGCTTTAAGTCATCTTAAGTACTTAAGGACAGTCACCAATAGTATCAACCATTAGAAAATTTGGCACTGACAGACAGATTGAGAACGTGTCATATCAGAAATTATTGGAAGTTTATTGAAGGCACATTTTTCAATGAAAAGCATTTTGTAAAGGAAATTTTTTTCAGTAACACAAACAAAAACCCTGCTAGGAATCCTGCTGTGGCTCAGGGATGGTATCTCTTTTCCCCACCCCATCTCTACCTGGTCATTGTCCTCTTTTGGTCCTTGCAGCCCTTCTCCCTCGCACAGAGGGAAGGGCCTTTTCAAAGAGCAAAGAGCAGAGAGACCAAGTGAAGAGCTCACCTTTCTGTCAGGAAATTAGCCATCCAAGGCCAGCATTTATTCTCAACAGGGACAATTTTAAAGATCCAAAACATCACTGACAAAAAGCTTTCCTAACATGCAGCCTAAATTTCACTTTTTTTAGTATGCATCAGTCACTTCTGGTTATACAATCATCTTCTCTACAGTCCTGTGAAATTTGTTTCTTTTTGTATCCCCAAAATACATGGATGCTGTCCTTTAATTCCCTTTTATGATGTATTTGAAAAAGCATTATCTACATAGGAATGGCATTTCAAGTCATGCTATCATTTGATTTTGCTCTGTAAGCACTTAAGGAGAGTAAGAAATCTGAGATAAAGGCAGATGACAGGTCTTCACACTGGTAAGATTTAGGGGAATTCCAGGGGGAGTATGTTAGATACTAGTGCAGGTGTCCTTTTATGTCTTTATTTTTATATTTCCAGTAGCCCACAGATGCCTACAGGCCTGAGAAACTACTCCATGAGGTCCAGCCCAAGCTTTACTGAGTCAGTCATTTTCTAAGGGTCTCAGTCAATAGTTTAGACAATACTAATTACATTATTTCACAAGTGAACAGTGCCATAAGAGGGCAAAGTCTGGAAAAAAGTGATTGCATAATTTAATAGTCACTGTGACAGCAGTGTCACACATTCTCAGGTCAGAAGCCTTGGTGGATGTTTTGGAACAACCCTAAAGGTGCATATGTATGCATACACACCTGTGCACAAAGACATTTCCAGCTTCCTTCTTAACGTGGTCTTTCCAACTCTCCCATGGCAACAGCTGCCTTTTAACCTTTCCTCCTTCTTTTCAATCATGTGTGATGATGTTGTTCATAGTTTAAAGTTTGTTAGCTTGATACAATGAGGTGTGAAAATCCAAATCCAAAAACTCTAACATTTTGCCCTATCACCATGCAAAGCAAGATTAGTATTTCTTTTCCGTAATTTGAAAAGTTTATACATAGACCCCGTATAGCTTTGACTTTTGCTCCTGGTGTACCTTGCTAAGAAATAGCAAGGGGGTTTTGTCTATTATCACTCTCTTTTCTTTTCTTTTCTTTTCTTTTGGTGCCAGTGCTCACCCCCTCTCCTTTTCTTTCTCTGATATAGACTGAAGTCCCTTTCATTCACATTTGGTGGCTTATTTTTCTCTGTATCTGTTCCGCTCTTCAAGCAACTACTTTCTTTTGGTAGCTCTAATATTCTCTCCTTTCTTTTCTCTTTTTACCCCCTAGGCTGGTTAAAGGCTTTTCCTTTTTTTTAAAAGCATAAGTCTTCTGGAGAGTAGTCAGACATTCTTAGGTAGGCTGTCCTAGGATGCATTCAATCCAACAGGATGTTATTTCATTAAAATGACTGATGCTGTTGATGGGATGTTTGGATGGCACTTCCTCCTTGTCCTTGCTTGCTGGAGTTCATGGCTTAATTATGTGAGTGGAGGGAGAAGAAAAGGGGCTGGGAAGATGAAATAACTCTCCCCTGCAAATATTAGGGAGGTTGAAAATGACAAAGAGAGCTAGAAACAGCCTACCCTGAAACAGAAGTATTTTGATTTACAGATTAATGTGATTTTACCATTTTTGTGACTGCCAGAGTGTGTGCCCATAACCATAAACAAAGAAAATGGAAATGAGGCTTAAAATGGAAAGCTATGTAGAAGTTCTTGTTATGTCACTCCCTCTGGCAGAAAAAGCAGGGAGACTGTGCTCAGATTTCCCAAGATATTAGACATGAGGTGGTTGTCCCAAATATTGCTAATATAGCTATGAAAATGCTCTCTGAAGAGTAAATACGCTGTCTTTTCTTTTTTCTTGAATTGAAACTATGGCTTCTTTCTTTTGCATTTTTCCACTCAAAATGTATTTAGTTTGAAAACATTTTCCAGGATCACCTTTTAAAATAATTTATTCAGAGTAGTCTGAGTTTCAGCTAAATATATAGGAGAACTGGACACTGTTACCTATATAAACCTGCTTGTAAGACTAAATATTTCCTGGATCAGGTCCTGTATTTTTTACATTTCATTTGATAAAATAAATAAACACTAGAACTTACCATGAAAACTGAAAAATGTTTCACTTTGCCTAAAAAATAAGTTTTACTTCCAATCATACTGTGGAAAGCAGGTGCCATTGAAAATCCAGAACATTGTCTGTGGTTCAAAAGGAGATCATTAAAATGTTACACTGATCTCAGAGATAAAGCATGGTACTGCCATCACCACACTTAATTTCCCTTCAATAACTATTCTCTTCCTGTTTGCTTTCCAAGTTTGCACCTTCCAAATGAAAAATTGCTAAAACAAATCTTCCAGATCAGATCACTGTTGCTACAACTGTCTTCAAAAAACTGATGCCAGACCTTCTATCTCTGTTTAATCAAGCAAAGGTAAGTGCTGTTTCAAAATTGAGTTGATTTTGAAAAAGTAGCAAAGAAAAATCAGAGGAAAAAAGCAAGAAATTGTTTAAATACATGTACTTCTTTGGCTCACAAATAGCTGTGAGCACTCCCATAGCATGCCATACAACTGTTCCAGTTCTATTCTCTCATATCACAGGATTATCTGTTCTATCTCAGAGTTGTGACTCTTGGATCTATAATGCAACACTTGACATCAGTTTGGCTCATGGGTTGTTATCTTTCTCATTATAAACTAATTAATCTTTTGAAAAAGTAGTGTCCTACTTTCAAATGAAATTGTTCTAGAAAAAAAAAATCACATTTCCAAACATGAAACACATACCCTTTTGTCTGCTTTTGCAAAAATTAAATCTCTCTTATCCCCATTTTTTAGACAGTCATCATATCACTGAATTGTCTGCTTCAAGAGCTCTATTAAGGACAGGCAAACTTACCTCAACAATGCAAGAACTGGTCTAACCCTTAACATTAACCTCAAAATACCACCAGACTGAAGTTCAAAGAAATTCAGCCAGCCCTTGCATGTTTCCCTTACCCACAAATATTTTCACCTACCTCAATATATCTTCATTTTAGAGAAAACTGGGAAGCAATGTAAGCAATCATTCCTTTCTTTCAACTGAACTCAACAGCAGAATAATTCCCATATTTTTCATCCCAATGAATGGAAGGGGTGAAGAGACAAAGTCTATGAAATGTCAGAAACTACAGATAAATTTCAAAGAAACGAACAGCAAAATTCAGACTTCACTAGGCTCACCATCAGTGTATGATAGATGAGATGACAGTACCTTTTAAAAAATTTCAGAGCAACAGGAACAA
Source organism: Polioptila caerulea (assembly GCA_013397295.1). Taxonomy (NCBI): domain Eukaryota; kingdom Metazoa; phylum Chordata; class Aves; order Passeriformes; family Certhiidae; genus Polioptila; species Polioptila caerulea. Next base: position 348,665 of record VYXF01005574.1, read on the forward strand.
AAGAGAAAACAATTCAGCCAGCAGACAGAAAATGAAAGATTTGTTATTTTTCCTAACTATATTAGAGACTATTATGTGAAAGACCTTATGCAAATACTTACTGGAATGTTATGTATAATATTATCCTATGGCAGATTTTTTTGCCTTTCCGTGTATAGCTGTCAAACAAAGCTTACATGCCCATCTAGCAGAAATGGAAAATCAAAGGAGTTTCCCTGCATGTTTCCTTTTATAACTGGAAATATATTTGCTTTTTTTTCAAGTTTCATAAGCACTATATCATATTTTAGCATTGAAGACAGTAGGAGTCTTGCCTGCATTCTCTGTGAGGACTGGGCCTATTGAAAATTCTGACTGGTAAAGAAAGTCCTACACAAAAGGCTGCAAAAACAGAGAACTTATATTCAGCCATAAAACTGCAAGACTGACTTTATATTTTGTCTATGAATATGAGAAAAGCATCAGATGAAAACTTAGCAGGTTGCTCCATGGGAGGGTTCCTGATAATTGCAAGCATCTGCCATTAAACTAGGGTTCCAATTTCCACCTGATGATCTCAGGCCCAATGGCTGCTGATACTCACAGGGCATTTGATATGAGAAAAGACAGCATTATGTTTATTATCCCTAATTTGACTGTGTACATTTGTTTTTCACCAAACACCTCAAGTTTCAGTCCAATGGAGCTAGTAGAAGTACTTCTACATACTTTATGCATGATGAATATGTTTCATATCCGTTGGATGGGCAGTAAAGAAAGCATATATGGAGATTCACACAAGCCATGTAGTTAAGCTGCATACCAGAGGGTAAGTCTTTAATTAAATTTTGTTGCACTAGTTGTTCTCTTGGCTTTGTTTTTCCCTGCTTCTAGATAACTGTTTCTAGTGAGAAAACACACATAATTGTAGGGAGGTCTCCTGCTCTTAACTGTTGGGATCAATTTTCCCCAAATCCTTTACTTTCTTCATAATTTTTGATGTTTGAGGTGAGTCAGTGCTGCTCAGCAACATGAGTGTCTCTCAGAACTCACACTCCATGAACCAAGTTCAAGATTTAAACAAAAAATGAATGATTATCTAAAAGTGACCAATGTTGTTTACATGGAAGGTTATTTTTAATGCTTTTGTTTTGAAGCTGCTTGATTGCAAGGCTAGTGATGCTCCTTTTGCTGAGCTCCTGTATCTAAGGGAACGACCTTGAAGAAAGGCCTTAACCCTTGGCAGTGTGACTGAATCCTGAACTCAGGCACTTTGCAGCATTTCATACGCACTGATAAGTGCACCAGAGCTCCTGTTATCTTCAGTCCTCCAGAGGCACATACCTGACTGGTGAAATGGAGCTTGGGGGGTGGGCACAGCTAATGAATGTGTCCAGAGATGGAACATGGTGATTTCCAGTGTGGTGGGTGAGAACTGAAGAATTTCTTATTTGCTCAAATTCTGACTTTGCTCCTACCGCTCACCTGCCGATGCAACTATTTTGGAGACTCTGGGTTTGATTTTTCTCTTCAGTGTAAGCACACAAGCCAGAACACTGCAGCTCTTAAGAGTGCTTTACAGCACAATGGCATATTTTAAAGATGACAGCATTGTGAACTGTTCCAGAGGAGCTATTTGGCTTTTAGGATGACTGCTCTAGAAAGAATTCTCGGGCTTAACCGAGCCAGGAAAAGGGGCAAGAGAAATACAGATGCTGCAATCTGGTTACGGAAATGACAAGCTCCTGTGCTGTCGTACTCAAGCGCAGTCTCCAGCCGACACCATTTATGAGCTGCTACAGACGGCTGCAATCACACACAGGCTCAGCGAGGCTTTCCATAGGGGTCACATTTGTTTTCACATTCACTTTGTAAATGAGTTTGTAATGTGGTGCAAATGGTAGCAAATGGACCTTAAATGAGGCTTGTATGTAGACTGAGCCTTTGTAAATATATAGGCTATTTTAAAAGCAAATAATAAGGCGGCAAGCTAAACAACAGCAGCCTCTGCAACAGAAACCAGTGAAAAAGGAGTTGTTTTACATATACAGAATTTTGAAATATGAATTTCCTGTTTAAACTGTCTTCAATCCAGCCTTAACTTCTCTCTCCATACTAAAGCTGCAACATATTTTATATTGCCATGGATACTTTGGACAGAAGACAGTGTGCACTAGCAATGAAATTTTCCACAGGAAACTATTCCAAGAACCTGTCCCACACTGCAGTGCTCATACAGAGTTTTTGCTCAACCGTATACAATCTTTTTCTAAAGGCTATGACTAGCTGGGACTTCGGCTGCCTGTCTGCAAGTTTGGAACAGGCCCAAGGTATTACCACTCTCTGGGATAATTACTGCTAACTGCATTTTGCTATCACTTCCCCTTGCTAGCTGTTTACACTCCCCTAAGAAGGGTCTGATAGACTGCAGGAAGAGACTCTCTTTAGACTACAAACCAGAAATACAAGCTGAAATTTCAAAAAGTCATTGGGAGACTAAAATACAAGCAAATCTTAATGGTGGCCAAACAGAAGTGAGTGCACAGGAAGTACACAGAGCTGAAAGTATTAGAGGTTTAAAAGGGGACTAGTAAGAAGAAATTCATATGATGCAAGCACCTTACATGGGAAAAAAAAGCCCCACAGTATACAGCTGGGGAAAGGGGGTAGGGGTGTGCTGATTTTTTTTTTAATAGTGAAAAATAAGTCTTGGTTAGGCAAATTGCATAATGAACTTTTACTTGCCTCAGAAGTCAGGATCTGTTACTGCTCTTTATCTGTCCCTCTTCTTTTCTTCTCCCATAGCAATTCTACCTGACATCTTTTGTCCCATCCAGTAGTGACCTCCCCTCAGGGAAGCATTCATTTATGGACGGCAGGGTTGAGTCCTTCATAATACTTCTCCCCATTAGCAGTATCATGGTAATGTCAAGATTTTTGAATGGGAGGTCAGTGGGGTTCTAGAGGTGGTTGGAAGGGGTCTTTTCTCAGTAGCAGCCTCCATGCTTAGGTAGTCCAAGCCCAGTTGAGGGCTGAATGTGCAGTAAATACATCCTCTCCACCAGCTGGGGCACAGAACAATCCTTGCCCCAGAACAGCCTTTTCACTCTACCTTTCCCTTCTAGCATCCAATGGCTACATGCATGCAAGCTCTGCTCTGTGATGATCCTTTCCCAAGAGAATCTAGAGACCAGAAGGAGAGTGGCCCAGCCAGTTTCCTTTCCCACTGTTGGAGCAGACAGGACACACATAGGAGTGTCCCAACCCCTGGGGAGGGTAATAGGTGGACAGCCACAGTAAATCCAGGGCTGTGCAAGGCTGTCAACAACAGGTCACAAAATTATTCACAGATACCATGATAGTGAAGTGATAATATGTATTTAATAACTGTTTGTCATTGTCATCAATTTGAATATTTCCAACTTTAAAAACCTAACACTCCAGATTCTTTTTCCTGGATGAGAACAGTCTGCATTTGTGCCTCACCTCAATTACATCTATTGCCTTTGAGGGCAAAGCTTCTCTTAAGTTACCGAGTTCTTGCTTAAAGCAGAAAATTTTCACCTGTTTCCCATGAAAGTTTTTAAAATATATCTTCCATTTGATATTGATACCCAAATGATCTCCAACTGATATTCTAATTTTCATTGATCTTCCCTTCTAATTGAGCACACATTTTTGGGTGTGCAGGGAAATGTTGGGTGTGCAGGGAAAAGTTGCAACACAATTCAGCTGTTTGAGATATTTTCGTTTTGCTGTACAGAGTTCATCTATCTAAAACAATCTTAACAAGTAAGATTGCAAACACTTTGCACTGTATAGTCACTTATAGAATACTCATTTCTCAATCTGAAAATATTTTGGTGAAAAACCTATAAAACAAATAATTGCCATGCACTCTCTTCTCTTTGCATCCTACATTTCTCCCTGCTTCCCTTCTAAGAGAAACACCATCTCCTCCTGGCCTAATCACATGAAATACCTATTAATCTAGGAGTGAGAAATCTATCTAAAGCTTTTGTAAATCTCAGCTTCAGTCAATAGCCTGGACTACCTCCTCACTTATCTTAGATTTTTAAAGTCATCCATTCCTTCCTGTCCAAAACAGGTGTTTATTAAATATTGTTCATCTTGGATTCTGGGTGAAAGCTTTATGGACAGCAATGCTTCTTAATTATTTCTCTTGCAAGCACACATTTCATTTTTGAATGTGACTTTTACCACTGGCTTCTAAATATTTCTGAGAATCACTCTCTAGTTCTTGCACTTTTAATTGGTCACATAAAGATACTACCTTAGCTTTTTATGAATATCATCTAGGTTGAATCCAAAATGCTTCCCAGATCAGATCTATAAGAAAGTATTGAGAACACTACAATAAATTTAGTGGTAAGCTGATATAGCAAGACACTGAAGTATATGTATTATCCTTCAGGATACTATAAGATATATATAGTATATGGTGTGAAAGAGTAAATGGAGTTCCTAAAATTATGATTCATCACTCTCCAAGTATTATTCTGATCCAGTGATCTTAACAAATTTGTAGCCTTTCTAAATATCCTGCTCTGGACAGTACTCATCTACTCTGAGCTCTTGTCAGGTGAACCTAGGACTTCAATAAAATTCCCCCAGGAAGTTTCCTTCTTCTTTCCTGCGTTCTTTAAGAAAATTAAAGGCATTTACAAAGACATGAAAGAGGAAATATTCAAAACAAAATTTAAAAAAAAATCCTTAGATAACATGTGATCAGAAGCACCTACATCCTTCATCTAGCAACTTGATTTTTAAGACACACAATATATTGAGCCAGTAAAATTACCACACCCCTCTCCCACTGAAGAAAAAGCAAAAACTCAGTTTCCATGATTTAAAATGTTGGGGTTTTTTTTCATTGTAATGGCAGGAAACTACTACTCTAACTTTTGGAAAGTCCTCTTTCATCCAGATCGTTGAAAATTTATAAAAGTAGTGTTACTTAATTCTATCATATCTACCACCATTATTTTATTATTTTTAAAATTATATTTTCAAGATATGGCTCTTCTTCTCTCCACTTAGGGGTTACAAATATTCATAGAACAGCAAATATTCAACAGTATGGATTTTATTTTAATAGAAATGTCATTCTTTAAAGGAACAACTCAAGATCTGGCTTTCCCCTAGGTGTTGACAATGAATTGTGATTTCACTGTTTTTGGTTTCAAAGCAATTCCTAGTGTAGAGCCATAAAATTTCTCATGGAAGTCACAATTAGCCTTAATCTACTTCCCTGTCAACATATCCTGACTGTTTAATTCATTCCCCTTGTCACCATAGGAATTCAAATATTCCTTACTGCAGAAAAGAGAATAAAGACTCAATTTCTCTGTGTCTCCTCTAGACAGGGGCTGCTAGCCTCTTCTCAAAGGACCAGTGGAAGGTTCTTGACTAAGAACATGGGTAAAGCTGTGGCCCTGTGATATATTTGTTGAAGACTGGTATCTTGCCTCACTTCTCTGATATAAATGCACCAATGCTTTCCTTTCAGCCTCAGAAAGTCTCTTTTCCTACATCTCTTTCCAGGACTTTTGTTTTGTTTCTAGTATTTCCTGGGATGTTTCACCTTTCACATCAAATTCTCTCCTTTATATTGTTCTTCAGTCTTAATCAGATCCATTTGTGACTTTTTTTCTTAAAATTTGTGGTCTTCTTTTCCCTGTACCTTAATTCCATCTTTATTTCACCTATAAGTTTGCTATGCAGTATCATGGTGCTGTCACTTGATGTCTACATCAGATTCAGATTGTATTTCTAGATTGTTTTCCAACTCCATTCAGTTCTTCATGGACTTAATCTCTTCCTTTTTCTTTTTTATGACATGTCCTTGACATAAAATAAGGTATTTGAAAGGAAAATGTCATATTTTATATTTGCTGTTATAACACAGTTCATAATATTGCTCACTTCCTCCTGCTGTCCTAAAGCAGCCAGAGATGGACCCTGAAACATTTCTGGTTTATGTCCTCTCTGCAAAAAGGCTACAGACTTCTTCAGAACCTTATCCTTCTGTTTAGAAGAGCACAGTCTTTGTATTATTAATTTCTTGGCAGGGGTACAGAGAGCTTTTTGGGTTCAGCCTACAATGATTGCTGGATCTGTTTCCAGTTGCATAAAAAAGTGAAGAGCTCGCCTGAAGTATTTAATAGGAACTCCCTTCTTTACACCTTCTGTGAACTTCCTCTTCTCACTCTTATATTAGTTTTTCTTCTATGATTTTTCTCTACAAACTCCTTATGGTTTTACTCTTGATCTAATCGTGATTTATTTTGCAGCTTTGTTCCCTGCTGAAAGATTTTCCACTCTTCTTACCTTTTTAGACCAGTGACCCTTTCCACTAAATCCTTCCATCAGATTTAACCACATAAATCCTTACCTCTCTGGGGGATTTTCAGAGATCTGATTTAGTGATATCTTCCTTCTGTTAACTCCTAAAAGTCTCTCTGGTAATTGGGCTTGATTTTGTCATTTTCCTTTTTCTGGTCTTTATACTCGTTCCCCTACAGTAAGCATCTCTTGTAATTTGGGCATTGTGTGCTCTTCTGTGCTAAGGACACCCAGGATTTGGTTGGTTGGTTGGTTTTTTGTTTTTTTGTTTTTTTTTTGTCATGGGGTGAAAGAGTAGGAGGAGAGATATAAAAGTGCTTCCTACTGGTCCCCTAAATAGAAGAAGACAGGGAGCAATGATATTTCCAAATCACATCATCATTGCCTTGAAGCTCCAGTTTGAGCAGCCATCTGCTCCCACATCCCTGGTGGTCCCCTAACAAACCATTTGTAATGCATTCATGAGGTCAAAATTACTTCAGCTGAAGTCAGTGACATGGTTTAGCTATCCAGGGAATGTAAAAATGCATAATTCAGGCATTTTGTTGTGGGACTATGCGAACGGCAGTTGCAGAAGTGCACACAGAGGCAGTGACAAGCTAAGTTTGAGTTCTGCATAGAACAATTTATATCACATTCCTTTCTTGTTCACAGCTATTTCACACCCCAATACAGCCATAATTCCTCTGAAGCAAAGGAGCGCTTAAGTGACAATCCCCCTGTGAAGGGCACTCAACAGGGACAAAGAGTAGGTTTTTTCTCTCTGCATATCCCAGGCAGGATATGGAGTCTGCACAGCTCAAACCCATTCTGAAGAATTAGGAAATAATCTGTCTCTCTTCTCGTGCCCTACATCTAGTTTTGGTATCACCTTTTATTAAAAGCAAAGAACTGCTCATTAACAAAGCTTCAGTGGCATCTTCTGGCTTCAGTTTTTAGTTTTAAAAGAGTGTCTGAAATCACTTGCACTGTCCCCACTGTGACAACTGAGACTGTGCTCCAACTTTTGACAGGATGACATCTCTGATAGAAACGAGGAGCCCTGATTCATTTGCTCTAGGTTAACATATGGTCCAGTAATTGGACTGCATTGGCATGGCATGTGAGAGAGATAAAAGTTGGGATTTGCTGCCACAGCCATTTACATCAGGACAAAACCTATCAAGAGTACACTGCTTAACTGTCTGTGCCATATGATGCTGCTAAATGCTGCCTGCAACCTGGTGAATATTGTAGGGACACGCCATAGAAGGCCCTGAGGATAGCAGAAAAGCAATAGAATGAGGAAATCAATGAGGTCAGACTTCCTTGGTGAAACTCCTTTCACTTTGTACAAGTAATTAAAAATCCAATATGGCAGTAGAGATTCTTTAGGCATTTACTTTAAGAACTTCAAAAGCTTGTATGGAATGGGGAATATTTTGAACCTTCAGAAAATTAGCATTGGCTTTTTTTCCCTGTTCATTCTTTTTCTTGAATACAAAGGAAAGATGAACCTCTTGGCTGGCATTCAGAATGCCTGGACTCAATTCTTGCTTCTCCTGGGGCTTCCTATGTAAATTCTGTTGTCTTGCTTTCTTCTAGTTGAAAAAATGGGAATATTTCCTTTATTCTACTAGATATTCAATTTGCTTCTTTGCCTGCTCACCTCTTCCTGTGTGTCTGTTATGGAGTCTTTCTTAAAGAGTTCTGAATTTGAACAAATCTTTTATCTTTTCTTAGAAGTATCCTGAGACCTTTAAGGAATTTTACACAGTAGTAAGAAGAAATATGCTCAGGCCACATTTCAGACTTCATATTGGAACAGAAGCCTTGCACAGAATCATAAATACAGGAGATCTCCTGAGCTAGCCCTATTTGGAGGGATCCAGATTTTTTCAACAATCTCAATGATTTTGCATTTTAGAAACTAGAAAATTTGGAGTTTCAAAAATTTATCCACTTCTCTAAGCCATTCTGACTCATTGTGGATGTATGAGAGAAGCCAGCTAAACTGCATTTCTGGAACAGTACTGCTTCTGCTACTGCAGAATTTGATTCTAAACCTTCATTTAAGAAAACATTCAGACCTGTGTTTTAGTCCACCTTTTGGGATACAGAATATGATAACAAGCCCTCTCATGTGAAAATGTTCTCTGAAGTTGAAGCAGCATGTAGTAGCCTGATGTGGAAATGTGCTGAAGAGAGTATAAAATTAACCTTAAGCTTGAGTATAATGTAATGTGCCTTTATCTGATGTCATGTAATGATAGGTACTGATTGCGGTATTGCTGCAAGCTAGGTCTGAACTTGATTCCTCCCTAACTGGCAGGTCTGGTATTTTATCTGGGACCACTTCAAACAGCACTCCTGGCCCAGCTGTGGGTTGTCAACCCTACATTTACCCTGGTTGCTGTAGTCTCACAGCTGCAAGTGGAGTTGGCTTGGTTTGCTGCTCTGAGAAATATTCATCCTTCACAAAATAGAGGTGGGGGGAAAAAGGAGAAAAAAAGACAAAGATTTGTCTTCCCTCAGATCTGAAAGCTGAAGCATTTTGGCCTATGGGCACACAATCACTACACTGAGAGGAAGGAAAAGTGTGGGAAGCTACAGCTACGGGTAATGGATGGGGACTGCTCATATTGTCAGCAGCCTGCAGTCGCAGTGTATTAGGTGTAATGTGAAACTGCACCCTTGGTTGCTAAGAGAGAGCTCTGCTCGCTTTCTTTGAAATGGCATGGTAGCTAAAGTGCTCGACAATACCAGGGTACATCACACACGGGTGCTATTACAGGCGAACTCTGCTGTTCAGACTTCACTAAGCTGAGCAACTCGGTTAGCAAAATGTTAACTGCTGCTTCCTCTGCTGCTTCTCTGTGCTTTGCCACCATGATCTTTTGTGTGTTTAGTTCATACCGCTTTCAATAATCTTTTCTCTAAGTTATGGAAAAATACTAAGGATTCAGCTAAGTCCCTGGAGAATACATCTGAAAGAAGCCCACTTAAACTAGCAATGACCACATTACAGCCTTAGGAATTTTCACTAAATCTGAGTGATGAATGGTCTCAAAAATCTTCCAGCTGGTGTGGTTTCCCTATCACTATTACAGAAGTCATAGGCATATGTCAAAAGACACACATTGGAATTAAGATATGAGAGCACATGGTAACTACAAGTGATATCTTGATGACTTCCTAAGACTTTTTTTCCCCAGAATTATGAAAATCATGTCAATCCTGTCATGAATTATCTCAAAGCATGAACTCTTTTCATAGACAAATAATGCTTCAATCATTTTGGATTTTTTTTGGTTAAAAACATGACTATTTCAAAGTCAACATGACTATTTCAAAGTCAACATTTATGCATTTTCTTTACAGATGCTCATTTGTTCTTGCATGTTCTTCAAATCAAATTGGCAAGTGATTAGTCTTTAGTAAAGGATAAGACATTGCAGATGCAAAGGGAATTTAAAACTCGCTGCAGTGCATCCATTTTGTGACATTGAGATCACCCTGGAGTCAAAATACAAAGTTATTTCTCATTTAATCTGATGCTTAAGCCAGTTTTCCTTACGTGTCCAAGTGAACAAGTTTGCAAAGTTAATTATAGCTGGCAACATAATTGACCACAGCGGTTCAGATTGCAAGATAGTTTCCATGTTATAACACTACCTTAATGTATTCACAGCTTTCTGGAAACACTCACTTTTTGAAATGAAACTTCTTATTCTTAGTTTCTGTTTGATGGTGGTCTGTCTTTTAAAGAAAAATTATGAGGGAGTGTTCAAATGTGTGGAAAAAGGAAGCCATAACAAAACATATTTCTATTTGTATTTAGCCGCTCACTTCTGACACTTTCAGAACCTACAGCCCATAGGAATGAATGGAAATAGCCACAACAACTGCAGAGAGCTTTAGATCAGATTCACTGTATTTAACAGAGTTATCCTTCTTTGTTTTAAAAATAATGCTGGGGTTTGGATCAGAGACATACTGGCCAAACAGAGAAAACTATGGCAGGCCTTTCGTTTGCCAAACCTGGATATGTCATTTGCAAAAAACTAAACAGGGAATATTATTATTTACAGCAGTAAATGTCAAACCAGTCTCTTTCTATGAGAAAAAGAAAATGAAGAAAAATGTCTTTCCCAAACCCACAGCATTTTAAACTAATGTTGGTACACAAATTACATGCTCAAGTCAGAAGCACGGAACAGCTAAAAATCCTTATTTATAATGAATTAATATTTCTCTCATTGCAGTTACTGGGAACTCTTTATCAGTAGAAGGGCAAGACTAATAACTAATAGTTTTGCAAAAAGCCTTTTCCTTAGCCCACGTTTGTACCAGAAGTATAGCACTTATTAGCTGAATAGCTATTAAACTTTCAAATTCTCTGTAAAAGAGAAAGAACCAGACCAGCAAGTTCTTCAAGCTGAAGAACTTCTGGATAAATCATTACCCAAATATCCAGCATTGAGGAAAAAAAACCCCAAATCTATGTGCACTTCTCCCCCACACACACATCTAGTCTATTATTAAATCCTCAATGAAATTTGCATAGTTACAACCACAGGGAGTCTCAGGAAATGCTAAATGTCAGTGACAGGAACATCACTTAAGGTGGCCATCCTTAAGACAGATCAGAACACACAAAGGGAAGAACAGGAATTTCTAACAGAAAAGGTCAAGCACCACAGAATTTTCTCTGGAGCCTTAAATAAGTGATTTCCCAAGGGGTCTCCTCAACACCTCGAAAATTCTGGTATCTAGTATACTGAAGCCACCTAGGTGCTTCTTTAAAGTCAGGAGAGACCAGCCCCTCTGTAACATTCATTCCTGCCTGTCACGGGATGAATGTCTAAGCTACTGAAGCATCGTACAAGTCCAGATGACAAGCCCACAGAGACAGACAATTTTCAGATGCAAGAGGATTTCTCCCTCTTCCCCTCCTAAAGACTCCCTGTTTCTTGGTTTTTCAACTGTAAGATTATCCTTGACTACAAGAATAATAGCATGTCCCTACCACATAGGATTGATTGATTGATTGATTGATTGATTGATTTCATAGAATCATATGTGTAAAGATGGACATTTATGAAACAGAGAAGAAGACAGACAAACCCCACAGCTGTATCCTGAATAGAGGAAGGTCTCTCTCTGTATGCCATTATATATGTCCATTTAAGAGAGCAGGAAGAACTGGTTATGCAGCCAAGCATAAGTATCTGGCTGCAGGATTAGATCACGTAACCAGCTCTTTTCCCTCTCNAGAAGAAGACAGACAAACCCCACAGCTGTATCCTGATAGAAGAAGGTCTCTCTCTGTATGTCATTATATATGTCCATTTAAGAGAGCAGGAAGAACTGGTTATGCAGCCAAGCATAAGTATCTGGCTGCAGGATTAGATCACGTAACCAGCTCTTTTCCCTCTCTGTCTTTCAGGTAAATGTTTTGCTCACTACTGTTGTTAATCTGTTCTCTAAAACATACGGCTACTATTTAATGAATTTTGTATATTCTGATATTATGGGAAATATTAATTTTCAGAAATGCCAACTAAATTATTTCAGCCTGAATGTTGTATTAACGTGGGTCTTTCCATTTAATAACACTAGATTTCTACAACACACAGTCCAAACCAAAGAAGTCTTAAAGTATATATTCAGTACTTGGCAAATATACCTTCTGAAACACACAGAGACAAATCTTTTAATGGAAATCATTAGATTATTTCTGTAAGCAGATATTCAAGACGAGATGCTTGATTCAACATTTTTGTTCCTGAAAACGTTTGCCTTGCCTCTTCAATATGTAGGAAGGAGGTACAGATATTTTTTAAAGTTTTTGTGTAAATTAGGGTGAAGAACAACACTTGGGATATTAATGATATATTAACGTGCCTCCAGAACAGTATTATATAAATCTGGGTGGTTTTTTTTAACTGCATTATCAAATCTGTTGGTCCTTTCCAATTCTCATGCAAAGTTTTGTGGCTTTGAAAGTATGCCTGATTTTTTTGGCTATGTTTCGCATACACCTGTTTAAAACACAGAAGGAATGTGAATGAAAGTAATCAACAAGAAATATTTGAGACATCCAGCGAAATGTCTGAGGATATCCCAGTTTCTCCAATCTTCACATTTGCAAAAAGCATTTGTATTCGAGACCCTGAGAAAAATTCTCAAACTAGAGATCTTTAAGTTAGTGGCTTAGCTTCAATTAGCAGCTAAATAAAAAAGACCAGATTTTCAGACATGAAATCAATAGAAACTCCAGATACTTAATTTCATAGGTCTGTAAATCAGTCCTGGGTGTTTAGATGGTTGAAGATAATGACCCATTTTCAGAAGAGCTAAATGGTGTCAATTAGAAAGAAACATAGTTACTATCTCTGAGACGCACACCCTGTCATTATAGGATATTAACCCACTCCTTTATGTTTGCCATCTTTTTTTCTTTAGGATAAAAAGAAACATTATTCCTGCAGCAGAACAGATCGATCCAGCACATACAGAGTATTTCTAACCAGAGCTGAATTGTGCCCTTTTGCACATTGATACAAAGCAGGAATGCATTTGCTGAAGCTAATGGAATGACTTGCATACTTTTTCAGGGAAAAAAATCTCCAATTTCATAGGCTATACATTTTATATAATTTTCAATTCAAATATAAACATGCATTTCTGGAATAGGATTGTTGTAGCATTTCTGAAGCAGAAAGGGCAAGAAGAAATTGCAGCAGGGAAGGCTTCAGCTGCAACAAGAAGTTTGCAGCTTCTGCTGCAACATCTTTATAAAGCATTTTCATAATAAAGGGCCAACTCGATTTTACAGGCACTGAGTTATTTCATGCTGTTATCAAGGTGTCCATACATGAAACAAACCTAAAGAAATTTTTCTATCTACTAAAAAGCATATCAGCTGGGAAGTTACACTTAATTGATAATTAAATTTAGAAGAATAAACCACTCCATTGATTTTTACTATCAGAGAAAGATTTAGCTCCAGTTTTTTTAAAACACCACTCTTCTTGCAACATACTTGACTTTTCCCAATTTTACTGGGAAGAAGAAATGTGAAGCCTTCTGTGGGTAAGTGGAGCGCTGCTGCTGTGTTCAGGACATCACAAGTTTTGCTTCTAACAGAAAAAGGTTCCATGGAAACCATTGAACACTGATGAATATTTGACAGTCATCTATATTTACTCCTAACAAGTCTAAACACCACAAAGATAAATTTTACCTTGTTTTTTTCCAGAATTTTTTCTTTATCATTTGAAATAAAATGTGGTATTTCTGATTTATCAAATGGATTTTCTCTGCCAGTGTTAAAAATGTAAAAAAAAGTTCTCAAAAGTATTAGAAATAATGGTTTGACGTGGAGACCTGGGATTTCTTTCAGTTCCACGCAACACTGGGCTACTGTCCGAATTACATAAATAAGTAATTGTAAACCATGCAATTAAAATTTGAAAACACCTGTTCAGAAACAAGAGGATATCTTATTCTCCAAACATTTCCAAAGGATTTAAAGTCAGCACATACACTGTATCAGTGAAATTAACCATTCACCCTCAACATTAAAGGTTAATCTCCTCCAATGTGAAGAATGTAGCATGTCCCTATTTCTCATTCCCTTGTATGGGACTACATAAGGGTTGTCTGCCTTATTTTTTATTGAGAATTAAATCTCTGTACAGAGTAGAATAACAGCATGTTAGCTGTTATAGATAAGATGTATCAAATTCGTTCATTTAATAAAGAAATGTCGTTTTAATGTGTTGTAATATTGTAACCATAAAACATTGTGTGTTGTAACCCTATCTGAAGCTCCGCTGGCTACACAGCAGGGTCACCCCCATCCCTCTAAGCACCTAATAAGTACCGAAACCGCCCAAACAAGGGGGGCTGTTGTGTTGAGCAGAAGAAACCAAGACCTGCCTAGGAGACGATCATTCGGAAGAGGTTTGATGTAGATTTCATTACCGAACTCAAATCTAAAAGACTGTCCAGGAAGAACTGATACGATCATGCACAGACTCAGTGAANGGAGAACTGATACAATCATGCATAGACTCAGTGAAATGTAAAGAAGTTCCTGGAGAAGGAAGATACAAGAAAGAGGAGACCCAGGAAGAACTAAACTATCATAGAGAAATTCAAATTAACTCTGGAGCCAACATTTTCTCAACACCAGACCACACAGATGACACCTGAATATTCCAGAAGGAAGAAAGAGACAAAGAAACTTTTGCCCGAGGCTAAATAAACTGTATAAAACCTGGACACTGAGACCAGAAAATTGTGAACCCGACTGGACTGCTGTGACAGGGGCAGGAGTCCTGGTTCACCCCATGTTCGAACATTGTCCTACCTCATTGTGGCATGAAATTCTGTGATTCGATTTCGCTAAAATAAATCCTGTTAATTTTTTTCCTAATTTGGCTCTCGCAAATTTATTGATTTGGCTTGATTGAATCACCATCTATTAACATTAGCTATGTTGCTATGTCATGGCCAGCATAAAAGTCCTTCTGAGACTTACAGTGGATATATGTAAAATAATCATCTATTCTGGAATGTTAATAGATCAAATAGGAGTAGAGATCAGATAGGAGTAGAGAACACAAAGGGACATCTTAGGTTCTCATAGCCATTTTAAAAAAATGTATCCAATATACAGAGATTTAAAATATTTCAGTAGCTGATAATGGAAATCTAATTAATATAATGAATATTTATCTTTCTCCCCCTCATTATACTTTCTTAAAATCCTAACCCTGCCACCAGAGAAGACAATGAGAATCTTTCCATTCATTTGAAAGTGCTCTGGATTCAACCCCAACACCAAGCATGCCTGCTCACTTTAAGCTAGAATTTTCTGGGAATTTTGAACTTTTTATAATGCTCAGACTGGTTTCCTTTTTTATCTCCAAGCTAAGATGTTGTGTCTCCGGAAGTCTTCAGTCTCAGATTAGTTTTCACAGTTATCAATGTTTCACATAGGGCACTCTAACTACTGGATGTAGGAGAGGTTCATCCTCTTTAACATTGCCTATACTAATAATTTCCATAGGATTCCATACTTATCAATCTAAAGCTGTTGTGGTATAATCCCAGCCAGCAGCCAAGCCCCAGGCAGCCGCTCGCTCAGTGCCACACCGGTGGGATTGGGAGAGAATCACAAGATTAAAAGTCAGAAAACTTATGGGTTGTGACAAAGACAGTTCCATAGGGACACCAAAAGCCATGCACACAAGCAAAGCAAAACAAGAAATGAATTCACCTCTTCCCATGGGCAGGCAGGCGTTCAGCCCTCTCCAGGGGAGAAGGGCCCCATCACATATAGTGGTTACTTGGGAAGACAAAGACCATCACTCCAAACATTCCCCCCTTCCTCCTTTTTCCTCCCACTTCACATACTGAGCAGGATGTCATATGGTCTGGAATATCCCTTTGTTCAGCTGCGGTCACCTGTCCTGGCTGTGTCTCCTCCCAGCCCCCTGCACACCCCCAGCCTCCCTGCCAGTGTGGAAGTAGAAAAAGCAGAAAAAAAGCCTTGTCTCTGTGCAAACCCTGCTCAGCAATAATGAAAACACCTCTGTATTATCAACTCTGTGTTCAGTACAAATCCAAAACCCAGCCCACACTGGTCACTGTGAAGAAAGTTACCTCTACCCCAGCTACAACCAGCACATCAGTTCTTAAATAGAAGAACTATAAAGAGAGCCATTGTTGCTATACTGCAGAAGGATTAGTTTCACCCACATGCATAAAATTAACTCTGTGGTGCTTCTCCCAGGTAATAACATAATGCAACCTGACCTTCTCCTTGGAGTTCTGCACCAGTTCTGACATGTTTGTGCTGTTCCAAGGAGCAGTGGTTTTGGAGTCCTTGTGGATGAGGAATGGGAGATTTTGGTTTTGGTTTGTTGATTGGTTGCTTGCTTTTTTTTTTTTGTTTAATTAAAACATCTTTAAAACACTGCATAGAGTTGATGCAATTGTGGGGTTTTTTTCTCTGTTGTCTTGGTCTTACACTATCTTCATGCTCTTTTTTTCTTTTTGTTTTTTTATACTTTTAAGTTTGGCTTCCCAGTTCATAAATATTTCAGGACACACATGGTTTTTTTCCCAGAGAAGTGCACTCCTGTATATATATACATGCCCTAGCCCAGCACATGGGCAGAAGGATTAGCAAGACCTGATCAATCCAGTCAGTAAAAAATACATATCCACACACCTTGTGCTACAGACTACTCTGAAGACACACAAGTTAGTCATGCTGTTTAAGAGACTTTTACAATATATTTGTTCATCACCACTTGCACAGATTTTTGAGTAACCATGACATTCTTCATGAAAATTTAGAAACCTCTGCAAAGAAATCCAACCTAAGATAATATCTAGCCTTAGCTGTCCCTTCCCTTTCTATTCAGCCAATTAACTGGTACCATGATAAACAAGAGATCACCCTAACAAAAGCTGATATTTTTCCAATAGAATGGGAAAGGTGACAGTAGAGATACTTCACTGCTTTGCATCCAGTAGTATATATTATTAAAGCATCAACTCATATCTGTGACATGAACTCATATTTCTTCTTAATAAATTAAATAACTTCAAGTAGTGTTATTATGCCATGACTTTCCAATTCATCAAAAAGAGGCATCTTTGACTATTCACTTAGCAAAGGAGTCACACTGTGATATTCCTGACAGTTTTGGGACAGGGGAATAAAACAAACTTCTCTCTTTTAAATCATACTTGCATCCCCAGTAAAGCCCAAACCCTCTTTGGGCAGCTCCAGGGCTCAAAAAACACAGCTTTGAAAGAGCAATCTGTGCATTGAAATGTAAATAATCACTGAAGTGTACTGTACACAGGAATTCTGAAGGAAAGCAGGATGATCTTTATTCATCCATCATTACTCAGGGTTCTCAGTCGGCTGTTTCAGAGAAATGCTTTTCAGTTTGTTTGAATTCTGGAAGAAATAAGGCTTGGGCATTGCTTTGGAACAGGCAAAGTTCTTTTCTTGGCTCTTGTAGAGCACCAAAACTCATTTGAAGGTTTGATTTGAGAACAAATGAGTCAGTACCTTCATTAACAGATTTTAGACCTTCATACAGAAGTTGCAGGTTTGGTTTTATTGGGAGAAGTAAGAGAGTTGTGAGTCTATTCCCTCCTCCTTTCCATTAGCACAGACTCACATGCTACAGCTGTGGTTGTGCAAAGGATTGAAATCTGTTCCATTTGTATGATCAGACAATGCATATGAAGATGAAAGATGGGTAAGTAAGTGCCAAGCATTGAACACTGCTGATGTCTGGGAGAAAAAAAAATAACTGACTTCTACAAGACAGTGACCTTCATATTTAAAGAGTACATTTTAAATAATATTGGCAAAGCAAAGTAGAATTTTGCTAGAATTTACTTCCTCAAGTTACTTGTGTTTTTGGAAAAGAAAAACAAACTGACAAATTTATAGAAATTTAATTGTACCTTAGCACAAAAGGACTTGAAAAACAGGGCTTAATTCTGTCAAAAAGGAGCATTCCTTTTAGGCAAATAAAATTTTGTATCAGCTTTAATAATTTTTTTTAAAAAAAGAATGAAACTTCAAAAAATTTATTAAAATTCCAAGAGAATAAAAAATTATGACATAATGTTCTAAGGATGTTGAAATAAAACATTGCCCTACTTTCAATTAACAGTTTGGCAAATTTTTGAAACATGTTGGTGTTACCCCCACTGTCTTCTCTGGAGGAAATCTTAGCCACAGTAAAGCACCCAGTTCTCCTGAAGAGTCTTTAAAGTAATGCAGTTTACAGTCTTGTAATTTTTCTGCCAAAGGGAGACAAATGTAAATATAGAAATATTGTGTAATTGTAAAAATGAGTCATTCTTCTTTCCTTACAAAATGTATAAGAAACATAAATACTTGTGAAATTGAAAAAAAAAGACATCTTAATAAATCCTGAAAATCTTAACAGAACATTTGAACTGAGGAAACAATGGTCACACTATCTACTGTTACAAAATCATGACCAAGCAAAACCAGACTCTTTAAACATAACTGGAGTCGGTTATGTTACTGTTTCTGAATTTGAATTGTTGATTCCATTCTTTCAAAATTATGGCAAACTGTCTTTCTTAGTAAACTCTACATAACTACTTTTTCTCTACAGATTTTCTGCCTCCTTGTGTTCAGAATCCATTTAATGTCTTCAATGACAAGAAAGTTTTCACTGTTACTAATAGTTAAGATTCCGCAGTTGAGTTTTCCTTCTTGTGAACAATCAACATGATTTTTTAAAGCAGTCAAAAATGGAATAGGTCAGCAGAAGTAAGAAGCAACACCATTTGACCTTCACTAGGGGCACCACTAAAAGCTATTGTATGTATATTTTAAAGAAAAGGCAGTTCACATCCTGGTGCTGTTCTTTGAGGTAGAATCTGTACCTGTGCAAGTCGAGAACAAAGAGGCAATGGGAAAATAAGTAAACCCAATAGAAAAAAAAAAAATCTGGGCTGTAGCTATGTAGCTTTACACTTCTTGGTCCAGTAATCAGAATTCAGTTGAATGAACTGTGGAAGTGAAGAGTATGTTCTTGCATAGCGCACAAGAAAATAAAACTTTGAAGAGTAGTGGCAGAGTGGGTTTAAAAAAAAAATTATATGGTAAAAGTCTTTTAAAGAAGAGAACCTTTTTTAAAAGTATTTTTTAAAACTGTTTGTAACTACGATAATCAAGTAACTAAATAAATTAATCTGGAACAAAGTTTGTGATGGTCAATTTTACTACAGGGCTGAATTGTCAAGAGTTTCAATCTGGAATGCACATGTGCAGTGTAACAAGTTGTAAGAGAGTCAGAATGTAAAATACTTGTTCCTGCTCTAATGGGATGATTATACACTGAGTTTCGACATGGGATGAAAAGCTAATACTCCATCCAAGAACAAATCCAGAAATTAGACTAATATCTGGAGATTTCAGAGAAGCCAATGGTAGAATAGGAAAATTTTATAGTGATGGAGGAAGTACATGCACATGAGTGTTGAAAAGAAAAATCTAAGAAAAGCCAGCTAAGAGAGAAAAGAAACTATTAAACTTGTGAACAGAAAAAAAAAAAAAAAAACAAAAAAACCCCCTTACTTCTCTGGATATAATATACAATGACTTATGAGGAGGAGTTTAACCCAGCTGTAAGCTTTAATGTTCAGAGGAATTAAATCCTCAGCTTTGAATAACATTCACAGTAAATTAAAGTGGCAGTTATGCAATGTCTGGAGTATATTGGAACCACTCCATGATTACCATAGCCAGCCAAACCCTGTCCCCATGCAGGCAAAACTTCTAACTGGGATCAAGGTTTTTATCCAGTGTTTAGTCTCCTTTGACCTAATTCATTTCACCACCCTTATACTGGAAGTAAGGGGAAAGTTTTGTGGCTGTGAAAGCCAGTACAGATATCTGGGACAAAATTAAGCCTGATGTATTCAAACGATATCACACCAGGGATGGATTTGGCCAAGAGTGTCTGGGGAAGATAATGCTCTTCCTTAACTGGAGACCAGTGTTAACTCATCTCAGTTCTTTAGCTTTGCTGCAGCTACAACTGCAGGTCAGGCCAAGGAGCTGCAGGATCTGTTGCGGTAAAGAGGGGACAAGAAGTTTGCTGCTGCTGGGCCAGTACCCCTTTTGTACCCTTACAATAGTGACAACCTGTTAATTTCTTTCTAAAGATACATTTTTTTACAAATGTGACAAAACGTTTCCTACAGCCACTTTCTTTTTGGGTCCCTTCTGCTCCAGGCACTGCTGATAAAACCTTTTGGTTCGTAGCATTTCAAGTCAGCAGGAACTGCTGCAGCTCACAAACGGCACCTCAACATTTCCTCAGCAATGGTTGCTGCCATACCCCCTTGTGCTAATCACCGTCATAGAAACAAGGTGATAATGTGTTATTTTAAGGGTTGGATTCTGCCCTCTTACCCCAACTGATGAGATGGAAATGGTGTGGTAGCATTATAACTAGTATGAAAAATGCTATTTGTCTGGGAGTGCTCGCCTCCTGTGTTTCAAATATTCCTTGTCTGAGCACATCTCCCATTGAAAGCTCCAGGCATATATAGATGAATAATAATGACTTCTTATTTATGGCCTTTCCACCCAATACAGTTATTAATGGTGAAAAGAATTTATTGCAAATTTGACACATAAATTACATATAGAAAGCGTCTGTATGTCCTGGTGACAATGCCACTACACCTTAGAACGAAGCTCAGACAGCAGTGTTACACATCTCAATTTTAAGGCAGACAGGAGAAGCTGCTGAATGCAGGGAATGCTCATCTCTGCAATCCTTGCTAAAGAAAATAAGAGGGCATTGACAAATGTGCTGGAGGAAACCTCTGGTCTTTCTCTGACACAGCCCTGTCCTGTCCCAAACCAGAAATCAGGAGGGCAGAAGACAAAAACAAAGTTGGCTTTACGTTGCCTTTCTGCTTACATTGCCATGGGCTGGCTGAGGGGCTGCTTTTTTCTGAGGCAAACATAAACACAAAATGTGGTCTGCCCTACATCTGCCGTCTCTGGAGCACAACGTGGTGCTCTGTGCACAGGGCAGCACAGCTTGTCATGTACCTCCAAGTGTGGTCCCCTAATCTTGGGGTTTTTCCAAGGAGGCAAGAAGAGAGGTCATGATGTGACCTAAACACCAGCTGAGGACATCCTGCTTTCTGATCCCTGTCTGATAGCAAGGTCAATCATCTGTACAGCCATGCATGTCTCATGTTGCTTTTAGCCCAAGAAATATCTGGAAGAAAGTCCCACTATTAAATTGCACTTGGATAGAGACCCCAGATTAACTCACGAATCCCGACAATATTGATAAATTCAAATCATCAGAATCCTATCTAGCATTTAAATCTTATCTTAATAGTATGGTTAATAAGTTAAGCTTCCAGTCAGCTGTAAAGTGTGCAAGCTTTTAGTTTGTTACTGGAAAATGTCCCAATTCTTGTTCCCAGTGTCAGATATACCATTAATACACCTACCTTTGCTTTTGCATTACACAGCCCTGTAATCTATTCAATCCCTGCCCAACCTCACCCCATAAAATGCTGTGACTTAGGCTAATTGCTTTTCCTTCCAAGTGAAACAAAGAACCCACAGCTCTTCTGCTTCTCTTTTCCCTACTCCACACAAGTCTGCATTTTCATCCTATTCCCAGCTTTCAAGTGAAATTCATGGGCTGCAATGCCATTAATTCAATTCCACCTGCTTTTCCCATGTGTGTCTCTCTTGATCTGCCGTATTCCTCACTGCATGATACCCTTCCAAATCCTGATATAAAAGGGGGG
>VYXF01005574.1:375233-405434 GCA_013397295.1 Polioptila caerulea
AAGAAAGAAAGAAAGAAAGAAAGAAAGAAAGAAAGAAAGAAAGAAAGAAAGAAAGAAAGAAAGAAAGGAAGAAAGAAAGAAAGAAAGAAAGAGAAAGAAAAGGCTTTGCACATTTTTGTTACAAGCAAACTATATTGCAGTACATGCAGAGCACAGCTTCTGATTCTATATTTTGTCTGACCAAAATAGGTCAGTTAGGAAGCACTCCAAAGTTGCACAGAAGTTGGCATTTCTGATTATTCGGGCTGAACGATTCCAACGGGCCAGTTGTCAAGCACAATTTGCAGAGGCTCCTGGCACTCTGGCCAGGGGGGAGTTCCCCGATTTATGTTATAACACAGACAACAGCAGTAACATTTTAATCAGAGAGTTGAGCCTGCTGAGAAGCTCTGTTATAATCCATTGTTATGCCCAAAAGGACTGCAGTTAGACAGGGATGGGGAGTCTACAGTGGGCTGTGGTTCCTTAGTGCAGCCACTGTGGATGTCAATGCAAAATTAAAGAAAAGATGTTTCCCCTCTCCCTTGACACACACTACAGTAAGTGACTGTAGTAAATTATTCCTTCTGCACATTACTCTAAGCTATTTTAAGAGCTATCTGCTCTGCAATTAGATCAGGGAATACCTTGTATGTTAACAGGGGAAGTCGTGATTAGGAAGCAGAGACAGAGGTCTTTATCTGGAGGACTCACAAGGCATGGGTGAAAGATGGATCCAGAGAGCTCACTTTGGGCAGTTAAATGCATGTTAAGCATGAGTTCTTCATGTGTACCAAACTTCTAAGATATGTTAGTCAACACATTTTTGCAATCAAGACTTTAAAGTCAAAAATAAGGTTTTTGATTGGCTGCAATGTCAAAACCATTCTGTCTTTTAAAGACACTAAGGAATGGAAAGGCAACAATATTTGCCTTCATCTCATGGTCCACTTGAGGAAGCCTCAGTATTAAACCAAAAATATTTCAAGGAAAAGGGAGGAGGAGAAAGAAGAAAGAACCATAGGACTATGGATTTTGCAGAAAAAGAAGTAGCGTATTTAAGAAAAAAACAAACAACAAAACTCTGTTCAAACAGAATTAAAAATATATAACCTTGAAATTTAAATACTATAAGTACAATAGCTCCTAAGTTTATGTTTTAATTACATGAACTAGTATCTTTCTTGAAGCAATTACAGTATCCCTAATTAAATTGTGGGTCTTTTACAGTAATATCAATTAGCTCTTTAAAAACCACATTATTAATTTATCAAGAAGACAACTTGATAACATAGTGAAGACAATGAAATGGATCAGTTTGTGACACCCACTGCTAGAGGGAACAGATTTCATTCAAAAGTAAATGGGCAGTGAATCTCCACTAACTTCTGAGGAGCTGCACAGATTCACCCCTCTCAGAATGGGATTTGCATTCTCAGCCTCAAAACTTTCTTCTTTATCTGTTTGGGTTTTTTTTTTTCTTGCCTGTTTTCTATACACAAAACCATGAAGAAAATCATGTTGTCACAGAGTGTGACATGCAATGAGGCTGTATCATACTGAGTTTTTCTTTGCTGTAAAATGCGTCTTAGTGTATCTGAGAAGAAGAAAAGCGCATTAAATAACTTTGGAGGGTGAATGAGAACT
Organism: Polioptila caerulea; assembly: GCA_013397295.1. NCBI lineage: Eukaryota > Metazoa > Chordata > Aves > Passeriformes > Certhiidae > Polioptila > Polioptila caerulea. Next base: position 376,860 of record VYXF01005574.1, read on the forward strand.
GAAATTAAAACAAACAAACAAACAAAAAAGAACTTCTTCATTGAAAGTTACTTTAGATGCCAACAACAAAGTTGCCAGATAATCCAGAAAAGAAAGGAATATGGGAAAAACCTCTGGAAAGCATTTCTGAACAGCAAAGAGATGGTTGGGATGGGTTGTGTGTGTTTGACAGCAGCTACCCTTTGGAGTAGTAGAGGAATACTAGACAACTCTTTGATCTGCTGGTGGGTTTGGATGGCAGAAATCTGTCTGCACTCAATGTGGCACTACTTTATAGGAAGGAAAATATACAAATCCTCTGAAGAAGAGGAATGCAAACAAACATTGCAGAGGGAGAAACATTAATATCTTCCCCCAGCACCACAGAATTAAGCAGCTCCTTGCTTACCAAGCTATTACACTGGCAACTGTGTTGAGACAGAGATGTAGATATAAGTGTTAGTATTTCTCTCAGTTCTGTTTGTTACATCTCACCAATTTCATTACTCCTTTCTGTTTCTACTTTCAACCAAATTTCTAACATCATTTCCTCTAAGCATTCTTCTAGAGACAATTTCTTCATCAGGGCCCCACAAATATCTTCCTGACTTGCGAAAGTTTCGTCTTTATTTACATACATGTTTGTGGGTCAAAAACCAAGCTCCCAATCACTTCAGCATGTGCCTGCAATGACTTGCTGATGTCGACATACACCCGCTTTGGGCCATGCACACAAAGTGTAACATAGAGCTCCATCTGCTGCTGGAGGGGCCTCTTGCTTGGATCATCATCGCACAGATCCCTTGCAAATGCATGCAAGGAGGACACAAAGTTTGTGCCACTGAATGGTCTTTGGGAGTTCTACACAGTCTGCCATTCATATAGACTTCCACAAGAAACTTTCTGCTTTGTTCCCATGCCCAGGACAATCGGGCAGCATTAAAAACACTAGATGAACCTACAGAAGGAGCAGTCTCTACCAAATGAAATGTTTGGAGTCACAGAATTGGTATTTTCTGCAGGGAAACAACTGTGCCACTGGAAAATTTCTCATTAATTAAAAAAAAAAAAAAAATCAGGGTTTTTTTGGTGGCAAAAAATCACCTGAATCTTCCACAATATGATGTGGGAAAATGATTCCCACTCTTCATAATATCTTTAAAAGAAAGAGGTGTACATTAAAGGCTAAAGTTAAAGTGGTAGCTAGATATTAGAGACTCACAAAATACTACTGCAGAAGCATGAATAATACAGCAAGACAAAAATAGACAGAAATCTAAAATATAATTTTCCTTTGTTAAAATTTTCTGATTGAAAATTGTCTTCCTTTACAAGGAATTGTCTACTTCACAAGACTATTCCTATTCTATTACAGATATCTGAAGAGGAATGAAAAGAAAATTATAAAAACTGAAAGTGCATATTTGGGAGCAAGGTTTTTGTACTCTAATTGGTCAAAACAATAATACTGAGGAAACTAGATAAAATTTTTCCAGAAGAACCAATCTTTTACAAGACTTATCAAGAACTGTGCTTTCTAAATGATAGTAAAAATAAAGAAATATGGCATGCTTAGGTAGAAAATTGTTTCCCTAGTTTAAATTTGAAAACAATCACAATGTGGAACAATTATTTTAATATAGCTGATGCAATTTGTTGTCATCCATGACATCATTCCAGATAATCAGATAAACTTCAAATAGTTCCAGGTTTGGATGAAAACTACCATTTCTGGCAGGTTTGACCCTATATGGAATGTATAAAACTCGGCATCTTCAGCCCATATATTGAAAATCATGCATTTAAGCTATCTTGCTTTGCAGTTAAGTCCCCAAACATGACTTCTGACACAAGAGGATCAGGAGGCTGTAAGACTGTGAAAGACCTCTCGGGCAGCGCACAGCCAGCCTCCATCACAGCTCAGGGGATTGCAACAGTACTTTGTGCAATACACCAAGAAGGGTGATAAAAAGAGGACAAAGACCTTCTAAGTTGAAATAAATGGGATAAGTACATAAATCAAGTGCTCATTGCCAGACCGTTTGTGACCAAATCCAGGAAAGATGGAAACAATTTTGCAAATGGCAAACCTCCAAAACAGTGATACCTTACATATGGCTCATGGAATGTTGCCTTTGAAGTTAAAAGGCAGCCAAGTGTGAAATCTGTGATCAATATAGGAAGCAGAAGGAAAAAGCTAACCAGACACAAACAAAAATTCCCAATGGCATTTTAATTCCACTTGTATTAGACAGCTCCCAGGGAAAAGACCAATAACTGTATATACTTTAAATGAACTACATGCAAAATATGCAGTGTTCATCCTTAATAGTATACCTGCTTCCCTTATCAGTTAGGAGCTCCTTCATTTCCATTTTGATTCTCTGAAGTTTTGAAAGGATGAGATCTTATAAAATTAAATAAATTTATTCTTCTTTGCTAAGGAGTATTGCTGATATTTTTTAAGAACATTCAGGAGATTTATGTAGCTACAAATATTTGCTCTTTTAGCATTTAGCAACTTTAGGAAGTACCGTCAGCAATTAGAAGAATGTATCAAATCTGGAATTAGATAAAACTTTATACTATTCCCACTGAAATTTCTTGTGGCTGCATGATTGGCTGCATGATTTCAAGAAGGCCTGGCTCCCACTGATACAAATAATCCAGTTAGGGAAATCTTGGTGGATTGTCTGAAAGTGCCGAAAACAAATTTTCCATCTGCTTTGTCTTTCAGAAATTAAGTGTTCCCAACTTTGACTAGAGACAGATCAAAGGAACAAACCCAGGCTCCTAAGATAAATTTTCCTCAAAACATGGCAAAGATTTCAATTTGTACTTCTAATTTGTTTTCTGAAAATGAGATACAATATTTTTGAATATGATGTCTTCTAACTAATACCTGTTGCGTTGCCATTTAAAATGGGAGCGTTTCAGCACCTCAACTGAACACATATTTAATATCCTGTCCATTCTTAAACAGGTGAACAGGGTTATTGATTTCAATAGTATCTCATATGTCTTTTAACAAGACAGAGAACAGAAGAATAGCTGACCTCCCAGGGCAAACTAAAAATTTACATAGCAGTCCTTTCTGCTGTGCATTAAGCTGGGTAGGCATGGCAGGAGGCTGTTTTGGCAAACGTCACTTCCCTTTCATGAAGAAAGATTTGGGGAGCTACAGGCTGGTCAGTCTTGTCTCAGTTCCTGAGAAGAAAATGCAGCCAATCTTCCTGAACATTTTTGGACAAATGAAGGAGACAAAGGTGATGAGGTTACTCATTCAGTAAATAAGAGTATGAAAGTGGATATCATTTATCTTGCCTTTGTAAGGCTCTTGACACAGTATTCCAGAGAATCTTTTCATCCTATCTGGAAAGGTATGGCTTACGTGCATGGGAAACTAGCTGGACTGCCAGCCTCAAAAATCTCAAAATCAAAGGGCAGTCAGTTACTAGCAATGCTTCCAAGTGTTGATCTTGGTACTGGTGTTGCGTAACACCTGCCTTAAGAAACAGGGCACAACCAGTCACTATCTGCTACCAACACACTGCTGGCAGCAGGAAGAGCCTTGGCCACAGAGCCTCAGGGCTCCTTGGAGATGGACACCATCTGAGTGTAATGCTGTTGACTGGTGCCACTAGAAGGCATACATAATAATTGCATAAAGAAATATAACAGCACTCATCCAATATGTAAAATTTACTTCATATTGGCCTCAATTTATTTTCTTTTCATTTCCCTAGACACGTCATAGCTAGGAACAAATCCACTTTTTAGTTTTTTGAAAACCAGCAGCAAGTGTCTGTTGTAACTGAGATCTCAGGGAAGTATCAAGAGCATCTTGAAGTACTTACAGCCACAAATCAGGAATCCTTTCTCATTTTCATAAAATAGCTTCCTTGATTTAAGATTAGAAATCCAAGATGGGATTTTTTTATGGCTAGGCAGGCTCATCAAAAATGTTTCAGATCTCTCAAATTTATAATATACCATTTAATTTTCATGGATTTAATGCACGGTTTTGACATGTTTCTGTTGCAGAAGTAAATCCTGCATAAGCTGGATGAAAATCATCACTTTTCCTTTGTCTTCCTTTCTCTGTTCTAGTCTTTTGGGTGTCCTGAACATTTTCTAAATATGAGTTGGCACTGTGCTGTGCAAGTCAGGGCATCATACTTAGTTTTTGTAACTTCACTATTCTCAAGTGACCAAACACATTTGACTAAGAATGTATACTGTACATATAAAAATATATATGAAAAGATGAAAGATTTATTGTCATTTTTCCATTTCTTTAAGTATATGAATAGTATCCTAGGATATCCAATCAAATGTTAATGGAAGCATTGGGAAGGAAATCTCTTTAGAAAAGTTCTTTTTTAAAAAACTATAAAATAATTGGTCTGGGAATACTCTTCATTACTCTTAGGGAAGAATAAAGCATTTATAAAAAAAACAAACAACCCCAAAAGAGATTTCATGCCCCCTGCATGGGTCTGCCATGACTGAATAGAAGTTGTATGTGACATTCCTGCATGACAGATGTTGGGCATCCCTCTTGACATATACCTCTTCAGCCTCTGACTGCTGTAAAAGACCTACAAGGGCTTGTAGCCTATTAATTTGTGTAGGTGTGTTTGGTGGTGCAGTAACACTGCAGGTTTTGTTTGTTCTCTTTGTATCCGCCCTAAGCCTTCACAAAAGGCACATTGTTAGCATTGGATTAGCAGCTCCTCTATGCTACAAGTATCCAGACAGCCTTGAGGTGTATGCAACTCATTCTAAAGACCTCCTTCATGCCAAATACAATCACCTGCAATAATGCTTACAACAAACAGCTCTTGACACTTATGAGAGGCTAGTGTGGAGAGCACTGTGGATGAAAAGTATGGCATTCATGTCCAGCTTGAGATCTGCTTGCTGAATTTGTATTACAGGTATGCACTAATGCCTTTATTGATGAGAAAAACCTTGGACACAAACCATAAAGCTTCTGCTGCTGGATTCTACTGGAATAGAGCTCCCTTAAAAAACAAAATAACAATCCTCCTAATTTTCCTATCTTGTTTTAATTTGAATTCACTCTTTCAGGAAGGAATTGAGACTTATCATTGTTAATGCAAATAAAAGTCTCCTGCAACTTACCACTAACAGCAAAAAGTCAAAGCAGAAGTAAACTGCCCAGAAAAAGCAATATTTCCTACCCTGTGGTTTACTGAGTAATACATATACTGTAAACTACAGATTACCATGTTTGTGCAATGAATTTCCAGATCCCTTCTAAGGACTGTCAAAAGCAGTTGCTAATAACACTAACATCCACTGACCTCAGAAGTGTAATCAGGACAAAAAGAATCTCATCTAAGCAAGTGTACTTTGTCTTTAAGGACCATGACTACATCTAGATGAGAAACAATGCACTGAACTTCTAATCCAAAGAAAAGAAAGTATCATTTGTTCCTGTTTTGTTCTTTTCTGAGTAAATATTAAGGTGAAATACAATTGGTAAACAACAATATATACAACAGCATATACTGACATAAGAGTTTTTGAGAGTTCCGCTCAAAATATAACTATATATTTTTATCCATGTAAACAATATCTATGACAAAACTTATTAAGTGAGGTTCCTTCAAAAAGAACACCTAGACTTCAGCTGGCAGAGCAAAATTTCCAGTAAAACTGAGGAGTATCAAATTTTGGATCCTATAGAAGGCTGCGGATTTATCTTTACAAAATACTCAATGGACTGACTAAAGTCTCCTCCTTATTAATAAACATCAGGCTTTGCAATTGTAGGTGGGAGATTTCTTTCAGCCTCTGAAGTTTGTTGTCAGAACAATGTCCTCTCAAATTAGTCCTGCAGTTTACAAAACATGAGTACACTTGACTTTTAGTGACTTCACTTCAAGTGACTGAAGTTCACGATGCTTTTCTTAAAGGCATTCACTGCTAACTGGTGACTGGGGAGACAAAATAACATGCATTTGAAGCTTACCATACTTTAAACACGTTGCAGTTGACTTAAAGGGAGGGCACAAATACTTAACATTTGCAATATTCAATTTCTTGCTTTCTCAAAAAGGATGCAAGAGCACAAATTGGCTTATGATTTGTTCACAAAACCATTCATATAAAATACACTTATTAGAGGTTTCAATAGCTGGGCTGAGTACAAGCTGTTCTATTTAGTTGCATTTATATAATCTTTCTGGAGGGCAAGTCAAAGAACTGGGGAAGCCAAAGAATTTGGCCTTAAATTGGTTTCAAAAATACTAATACTCCTGGAAAGCTAAACGATAATTTGATTGCAACCATGGCACAATCTACAATAAAGTCGTCTGGCTCTCACAGTCTTGGCTCTGATTAGACTTCTGCCGGGAGCAGTGATGTGTAATTCAACTGGAGACAGTGTAAAATGAGCAGGTGAGACCACAATCATGTCTTTTGAGTCCAGTATCAGCCTCTCCACACTTTTATTTGAAACAATTTTTTTTTCCTCTTGATTCATATTACACTTTTCTTCCTACATATCCTTGCAGAAAACCAGTCTCTCTTTCTCTCTCTTTTACATTATTTTTCTTCAGAGGTACATGGAAATTACATAGCACACGAAGAAGCTGCCAAGTTCAGCTCTAAGAGTCTAACAAGCATCATATTTCATGCATTTCTAAATCAGCCTTGATGTACTGCAGGAATGATCAAATGATCTTTGGCATGTACGAGTGAAGGACACACCAATATACCACGTCAAAGCTACAGCAGGAGGAAGCTGGTATGAATGCAAGGAGTTTACTTTCTGGGAAATATTTCAGCCTTGAAACTCATCAAAAGCTCTCAGAAAGTTTCAAATCTTAGAAAACAAGACAGGGAGCTGAATACTTACATCTTTTGCTCTTCCTTGGATCTCTTTGTGGGTGGTGTCACTTCCAGCCTTAACCATTCATTGATTCTGTGGGATTTACTTCCAAACTTGCACTGACTGGGTTACTACACATCAGACTGACTCCTTGTTTCTGCCTCCTGCCTTCTCATGTATGGGCTGTAGAACAAGAGCCTCCAGGAATCAGTAGGCCTGCAAAGAGGACAAGAGTGTATTAGGGGTCAGGCTGCTGGGATTCCAGGTAGGCACAACAGAGAACCATGGTCAGTAACAAAAAGGAAACAGGGAAATGCCTGTGCCCTCTGTTAAAATACAGAACACCTTGAGTCTTGGTGACGCTGTGTTACTGACTGGTAAAGTGAGCATGACTGTCTGGAGAAATACTGATTAAAATAAAACACAAACCACCTGAGCCCAGTCTTTTTTCTCATCACCACTCAGAAAGCTGGATTGGATCTCTTACCCCATTGCTTCCTTTGTGCCTGTCAGACACAGCTCCATCATCAAACTGTACCTGGTGTAAAAGTGGATGAATTCCACATTTCAGAATGGCATCAGTTTGCATTGGTGTGTTAGGGAGACATCCTTGTCATTGCAGGAAGCAGCAATTACTACTCTCATGAGAACAACCTCAACAATTTTACAGAAAATGCCAAAGGAGTGTGAATAAATTAAGAAAGGACGGTTTAAACATTAGTCTGTAGAAACCTGAGCCAAACCCCACCCAAGACAGCAGGAAAACCTGGTGCAGAACCTCTGCTGGTACACAGCTAATGTCTGTACTCTAGCGGCAGCCTGCAGACACAAGTGGCTCCAGGGACTAATTTGGAGATTGCTGTGTTGTTATCTGTGATATCAGCAAGCTACAGACACAGATGGATTTTGAAGCAGCGTTTTTTTACCACAGCAGTAGTCAGTTGACAGCAGCAGTTTTTTCCAGGAAACTTTAAGAGAATTCAGGAGAAAATAAGACTGTCCTTACATTGATCTATTTGCAACACATGTCCCACAGCTTTTTTAGCATCTCCTCCCACTATAGATCTTACTTATTCATGCATCCAGCCTCACTTGACTGCATCTCAGATTCCTACAAAGTCTTTTGCATCTTCTTAACTTTCATAATTCTAAAATCAGCTTTCAGGAAAAATCATGTTTTGGTCTGCTCACAAGGACCCTCCCACATGAAGTAAGCTTTTCTAAAGTACTTACAGTCCTGCAAATTTTATTTAAATAAAATATTGAGCCACCCACAATGAGTTTAGGGGTAGTCAGTTTCTGCTATGATTTACTGCTTTGCACAATGGTTGAGTTGGATTGAGACAGGAAGGGCAAGTTCTTACTGCACCAGCTAGAGCAGCAGAGAGGCTTCAGGGCACATACGAAGGGAGGGAGGGAAGGAAGGAAATTTAGAGGGAGGAGCACTGTTTTGTGAGATGGGAGGAGGATAACAAACTCTCATCTCCTTTTGCAGAGAAACACAGGACCAGATGGAACGTCATAAGTTAATGCGCTCAAGTGCCCTGCTAAGGCATTCCTGCTAACCTCAAGGTTATTCTATTGATGGCACATTTATGCTCATTTCTTCATTGGGCAAGGCTGGGAAGATGCATTGCCTCTCTCTTATTTAAAACTCAGTGATTGCTTGCTGATAAAGGCAAAAAAAAGATGTCTGTTTTATTCTTATTTAAGCAACCCTTTTATCTAATTAAATCCAGTTCATGCACTTTCCTTCCTCTCTCCCCCAAAATATTTAGACAAAACCAACATAGTCAAGACCTTCTTTTCACTTTCATTTTGTTAAAAATGTTGATTTGAAAAAAATAAAGCAGAATTTCCTTCAAATGTCACTGAAAGTTAAAAATAGGAAGGTATCAGAAAAGCCTTTTATAGTGCAATCATAACAGTACCACATCACTGTTGAGCACCACAATTAAAATGATCCATTGTGACAGTGATGTGATACATCTCTGCATTTTTTCTTTCAAGAAGCAGAAAAAGAAATAGCACAATTTTTGTTCTGTCTGTCAACCAATTTTTCAAATGGGGTACTCATATACTTTGAGATGCTAAAGTATCCATTCCTTTAAATGTTGTGATATGGGTATTTTTTGAACATGTTTTTGAGATGTTAAAGTAACATTTTTACATAGCCACCAAATCTGCTAAGACAAGACAAGGAAAACTAAGACTTTAGGGTACATGAGACTTGTAGCTGAATCCAAGAGCCACAGTTTGGAAGACTATGGCCAGGATAGTTATGTTGCCTTTTGTGAATTAGGTAAGAGTTGCAGGTGTGAAATTACTTTTGATATTTAGATAATTAAATTAATTTAGGAGATAAATTCATGCTGACATTTATAAATGTGGATGCTACTACAGTTAACACTGAAAATGAAATGTGAAAACCTTTAAAGGTGAGGCATTTAAAGAGACATTTCTGAACTATATGAATACTGTGGTTTCTTTACAGTTAGGAGCCATCAGAAGATAACTGTTTTCTTCAAAAAACAATCCTGTTACATAATGCATAAATTATTATAAGGGTCCTCAGTACACTACAATTTAAGTAAGTTAATCTTAATTTATAATCAGTGTTAATAAGATATTCAGGAATATTTTATTCCTTTATTCTATGTGAATTAAGATCAAGGAAAATTGCAAACTTAAAGGAATTTTTAGATGCATTTATTAAGTAGATAAAAGGAAAAAGATTTACCATTGCACCCAATCTTGAATATGCAAGGAATTACACTAATAAATACAAACCTAAGTTTAAGTCCTTATAGGTATTTGAAGTATTGTGTTAAAAACTAGGCAGACTCCTGTGGCCTGCCTCTAAGACCCATGCTCTTGAGGCTCCCCTCCAAGCTGACTTGGACACGGAATCCTCTTTTTGTGATATGAATGTCACATACCCCAAAACATTTAGTCAGTACTTCTTTGCAGAGAAGGCTTTGAGAAACCACAGCTTCTTTTCTAATAGTTCTTTCTGCCAATACAGATGACACAAACTTGCATTTGACAAGATCAAGGTGTCTACCTCAGTGTGACCCCAATGGAAAAAACTGGGGTATGGAAAAATTAACTGTGGGAAATGTAGGCCAAGGGAGCTCCCAAGGCCTTGAGCACACAGGCTCAGGGATAGAGATGGATACAATATCTGACGTAAGGCCTTGAAGAAGGCTTGGAAGTTTAGAACAGTAAAAGTAAAACTGGCATTTGTAATTTAAATAGAAATATGTTTTAAGCAAGTAGAAATATGCCTCATATAAGGAAATAAATATGTCAAGCAAGATAGTAGAAGCTATTAAAGTTTGGTAGTAGAAGCTGTTAAAGAATTGTTAAAAGTAGAAGGTACAGGAGTAAATTTTCATAGAGTTGTATGATTGGATATGAAGTGGTAGAAATGTAGCAAGCATAGCAATTAATGATTGGCTTATGAAGATGTTAGAAAACTTTGTGGAAGTAGTTGATTGGATAAGAAATTTATTAAAGACATTTTAACTAGAATTAAGAGAGTTTTCTGATGTTATGGCATTGAATGTAACAACCTAAAGGTCTCACCCTTCCCTGAGACTGATTTTGCAATAAATCATCTTTTAATCACCACATCAGTCAACCTTGTCTCCTCTGTATCCCGAACAATTAACCTCAGGGGGTAGGAGTTTAATTACTGCTTAAGGAACACAGGAGCTCACAGAAAAGCATGCTACCAATATGTTGCAGAAATCAACACTGAGTGGGACCAGAGCATACAATAATGACATTTAATTCAGAAAGAAGGCAACAGGGGTAAAAAAACCCAACAAAAAACCCACAGCTATCTATAGTAAGGGAGACAAGGAGCAAGGAGGGATGACTTGTTTGCCAGGGCAGAGTAGGCTACTTTGTATCATTATATCTGAAACAGAACATTTAGAGAAGAAAAATTAATTCCTGATGTTAATTGTAAAGGTAGGAATAACTGGAATATGGGAGAGTATAAAGGCAGCTTGCAGAAGGTGTGCTACTGGAAACACCCAAAAATTGACTGAAGAATTATCTGAAACCATTAGAATTTTCCATTTTTCTACCACCTAGAGAGTAACATCACAACCCAGACAGAAAAATGCCACGCAAGACTTTGTTATCCTGCTAAAGTCAAAGCTGACAACATCCATTACTCCCTCCTCATTCACAGATCTAGTAATTTCATTATAACATGAATGGGGTTGGTCAAGCATATGACCCTTGACAAATCCACAGTCTGCTCTCAGTGACCTTCTCCTTCATGTGGTGAGTACTGGCTTCCAAGGGGACTTGAGCCATAATTTCCTAAAGATGTAAGCAAGGTTGGCTGATCTAGTCCCATATGTTTTTACGGGTTGAGATTTCTCAAGTGAACTCTCGCTTGGCCATCCAGCACTGTCTCTACTATTTGAACACACCTCTAGGCACAAGACTTGGGAAATGCTGATAAAGACAGAGATATTTTTAAATCTTCTGTCACTAATTTACCCAACCCTTTCAGCCATGGGCCATATTCATAATTTGTTGTTTTTGCTGCTAAACTATCAGTAAGCCTGCCCTTGATGTTAATCATCTGTTTCAGCTCTGCCTGAACTTTGGCTTCTCTACTGCCACCCATGCATTGTGGGCAGCCTCCACATTCTTTCCTTGTAGTCTGCTTCTGCCTCTTACATACATTCTTTTTGCCTTGGAACTGAGTCACATGTTCCTTATTTTGTCAAGCTGTGATACATATTCATTTTCCTGAGTCCTGGCATGGACAACATTTTGCTCCTTGTGAGTAATAACTTGAGCTCCTTTGCTCTTCAGCAGGATCTCACCCACCAGCTCCCCGTGAATAAGCCAAAGTCTTCTCTACTGAAGTCGAGTCTCTCCCTTGTTCTTTGTCTACCTCACCCCACTCAGGATCTTGAACATTGCTGCTCTATGGTCACTGGGGACAAGGCAACCACTGACCCCATCAAAAAACTACATCTCAGATCACAGTATTCAAAGTGCTGAGATACTCAGTCCTACAACACTGGTAGTAAAGATCACTCCTGTAAGGCTAGAGTCCCAGGGCTCAGAACACTTGCGGAGGAATGTTCACTACGGAGCATAAAATGTGTTAATATTATTTTCCTTCCTAAAAATTGGAAGAAATAGCAAAGGCTGTACAGCATGTTTGTATGAATTTCATTATTTAGGGGAATTTATATCAGCTCTTGCAAGATAGAGTTATCAATTCTGGCATGTCACATAAATATATTTATTCTTGATAGAATAGAGCACTGAAGGATTTGAAGCCGTGCTCTTATCCCCTTCCCTTTAAATACCCAGCAATGAAAACTGTACCAGTCTCCTATGAATTCACTGGCAGCTGTTTATTTCTTTATGCCTCACTGTCTTTTTCCACCCTGTTGTCTCTTAAATTGTAAGCTCTTTGTGGCAGGAAAGCTCTTTGTTCATTGTTTTGTGGTGGATTTTTCTGGACAGCACCCAGAACAACAAGGAATGAGGTTCCTAAGCTTTACCATAATACTAAGCAACACATGTCCATAATTTTTTCTATTTTTATACCTTATAGGTGACATTTTACACTCTTTTTAGCCAGCTCAGCCAGACTCCAGAAGCTGTCCCATTTACATCTTCACAAAGATAGTGGTTTCAGCTGCATCAAGAAGATTGATCCAAATAATCTTCTTCAAATACATGTAATATAAATACTGCCCAATATGTCATCTACAGGTATAATCAGCTTTCTGAAAAGAGATAGAGGCACAAAAAGATGACCATGTTACGGGCTGCTTTTGCCAGAGAAAGCAAACTGATCTTTGTTACACTGACTGGTTTTGTTCAATAATAACAGAAAAACAAATGAGAAAGAACACGATGTTGTTCTTTGTGATAGAGGAAGACGGTTCTTCTTAACTTCCACTGAAGAATTGACATACTTCAGTTTTTACAGTAGATGCTTGGACCCAGAGAAAGGTTACTTTTCATTTTTAAAACTTTGGAACACCAGAACACCAGTGTTTCATCATGCCTTCAGCGATTCACAGTCATGTGGAAGAAATCTCACTTTAAAAAAAATTACACTCTCTCCACAAACATAGGTGCAAAATTTCATGGATGATGAACAAAGTAAAAACAGTTGGTCTCTAAAGGCTTCAGTTCCTCTTTTCACAGGTTTTCACAAACCGTTTCTTCTACAATTATTTGGTAAGTCGAGTTCCCTCCAAAGCTTTGCAAGTGCATGTCTCTACATGTAGTGGTATTTTTGAAGAGAAGCAACAAAGTAATTCTTGCCTCTGGAGATGAGGCTACTCAGGTCACCAGAGAGGTGGTCCAGCAGTACTGACAGTCCCTCTCATCCCAAATGCTTCCGTGTTTACGGCTATGTATCTATTCAAGCATAGCCAAAACCAGCCAGGATTACAGGAACACTGCTGAGTGATTCCCTATTCTCATCTGTGTCTGTATGTCTGACCCTTTTTGTTGTGGGGGTACTTTGAATGCAACATCTTTTTGTTCCAGCAGTAACTATTCTGAGCAAGATTTGAATAAATTAGTCTCTCCTTTTACTTATATGAATTTTGCCAACACTTTTAAGTATCTGCAAATAAATAATAAGAAAAATGACCTCTCATGAAGTCTGACTTGCATGATATTTTGTACTTCGTGTGCATTTTTCTTGAGAGAATCTCTAATGCTCTGAAATCTGGATGTATTCCACATGACTCTGTCAAAACTTTAACAATTTAGTCCTGTATTAAATATATCTGCAATAAACTCCTGAAGCAAATTCACCACATTCACCCTACACCACGACATTCTATCAAAGATCTAAGAACAAGGAAACCAGTATTATATCTGAAAAGCAGCTATAAAGCTCTTGTAGCTTGCACATGCAAAACATTTAAGGTGTGCATCTCAGAATTTATTTTCATAATTTAATATTTTGTTCCCAGGTCTGCTAGTTTTTCTGAGATGCTCATAGAAAACACTATAAGACATCACTTCTTTATAAAGCATGTGAAAAAGAAATAGCTAGATAATTTGAGTTCATTCTTAGAGGATTCTGCAAACAGCAAAGGAGTCTTGTGCATCATCTAACAAGGCTGGCTTTTCATGTTTGTTTTGCACTGAGAATAGAGTGCCTCACATCCCTGCTACCTTGCAGTACTTTAGCTATTTCAGCTGAGGACTCACAAGGGGAAAGAGACTAACGGACCAACAATTTTCTACCTCACTCCTTCAGTCCTGGCTGCACCAGATCATCATGTGAGACAGAAGACTGTTGCCTTTTCACAGCCAAGATCAAGTCCTTTAGAGTGATAAAAATCACCAGTGGTGACAAGTCTGTTTATAAGGGTGATCAGACACTTATGCTGTACAGAGTGGCTTTTCCATATGAGCAGCTTCTCTGAGATGGTCACCAAAAGTGGTGAAGCCAGTGTTTTTCCTGCACCTACTGGTACTGCAATTATTTCCATAACACTAACAAGCAATTGATATTGTTTACAATAGTACTGAATGCAGGTTTGTAGGGTAAGTGTCAAAGGTAGGGAAATAGAAACAAAGGAAGACCTAGCGCATGCCATTCTAAATGAGAACATGCAAAATAAAATTCACACAGCTTCAGAAGATCCAGGTGTCCATCTAGTGTTCCTCCAAAGCATTAATTTATGGGACACTACCAGAAGAGCTCACAGAGCTTTAATCAGATCGCAAATTCACATGTAGTCTGAACATCTGAACTAGACTTGAATAAAACAGATTCAGTAAAGTGCTGCACCCCTGTTCTCAGCAAAAAGATGTTCAAATATCATTGTGTCAAAAGAGCAAGGCAGCTACAATTCCAGCTAAGAATAAATTTCTAGGAAGTGACAAATTTCATGTAAAACAACAGCATAGAGACTGAATGTTTCTTTTGTCTGACAAGAAACAAAAGCTTCAAGGCACAAAGGAATCATGAAGGATTAATTACTTCACTGATACTGTCTTCTTGAAGTGGGCACTTCAGCGACTCAGCAGTACTTATGATGACATCTACCAAGAAAAATGTAATACCACCTTTCAGAATTGTTCCTTTTCACAGACCATGTTTACTGAAGCATTCTTTGTTTACTCGTGAGATTGTGGCTTGAAAACCTAAAATTTTTGATCTTTCTCCTCACTATAATGCCCATCATGACTGGATGAGTAGGGGCGTCTAATCTAAGAAGGAACTGGGTGCTACAAGTGTAATTACTGAGAGGGCCAGACAAGCTGAACTATCCAGGACATTTGTTTGTCTACAATGTGCATACAATAACTTTGTCAGCTAGACATCCAGTTGCCTACATGCATTGCAATAAAAGATTTTGGTTCACACTGTATTTCAAAGCCGTTTTGAAAGTACTCTCTTAGCCCAGGTGGTAAATAATGTTTCTCAGACTTCAGGGGTTTTTTAATAGTTTAGTTTTCTTAGAGGATAGGCATCACAGAATTGCTGACACCAGAGTACTTGTATACAGACATTTGGATAAACACAAAGCAACTGGATAATTATTCTGAACTCTTGCAAATGACAGAAGTTTGGGGTTTAAAGAGATCAAGAGGATGTTGGGATTTTGTTCAAAATACTCAAGAACAGCTGGATGGATCCAGCAAGCAGTTGTCAGCTTGTGAAAGTAGTCCTGCCATTTTTATTCAGAGCAAGGAAAAGACAGCTTCCAGATCTGCCTAGAAAGAAAAGAAATATGTTGTAGTAAAACACCTACCAGAACTTTACAAGGGTTTGGACTTTATCTGAAAGAAAAGGGTACAGGACTGGAAATAATGTGATCAAACAAGACAGATTTGTTTGGATCATGTTAAGTCTTGCTCTAATGTCCTTTTTATTGCTTCAAGAACTGCTCTCCTCCTCCCCTAGTAGGCTCAATTTCTACAGACTGTGATTAAAGACCCAGAATGAAGCAGCCTCAGGAAAAGGAGCAGCAAAGAATGCAAGTTGTGCTAAACCCAGCCCCTGGCCAGGTATTATTGCTGGCCTAAGTTTGAGCCAAAGAACAAATATTGCTATTAGTAAATTGCAGAGCTTGTGGAGAGGTCATTGGCAAATCAAAACAGTGCAGAAATCTAGAATTGATGTGGTAATCCATACATGCTGGGGCACAGCAACAAAATGTGCTGACAGGTACAAAAGAGACTTACGAAAGTGTTTGTTTTAAGAACACATCAGCAGATCACAATATGATAGAAGAATACTTTTTTGCAGAGCTTCATCAATAAACTGCATTTTATTAAATGCTTGACCAAAAAGGACAATTAAAAAGATACAAGCATAAGCATGACAAAGGTATCTGTAACATTTCCATAATACTTAAAGCAGTTCCTGTGCTTCATAGTAGCCAAAGAACATCACGAGGAAGCCTAACTCCTCAAATTATCTGTGGAGGAGAGATGTATGCCTGTTAATTTGTTCTCAGTAGGTATAAAAATATCAATCACTTCTGAAGACACTCCATCAAGAAGAGTATAGGAATGAAATCCCATACAGAACACCAGAAAAAGATGGAGCAAGGCAAAAACTAAACCAAAGTTTAATAAGAAAGCATGCTTTCATGTAATCAATACTTATAAAGCAGTGACCAGCCTTTGCAGCATTCTTGTTTACAAATTGCATCAGCAGTGCAAGGGAAAAGTGAAAACACTCTAGTCTTGGCAAGCATGTGAATTTTTCAGCAGACCTCTTCTGGGCTAAGCAAATCTGGAGTTCCCTCAGTTTTGCCTCAGAATTTGTAGGAATTCTCATGGAATCTGTATTGTTGGGTCATAGAATAATTTAGGTTGGAAGGGGCCTTGCAGATCATCCAGTTCCAATCTCCCTACCATGGGCAGGGACACCTCCCACTAGGCCAGGTTGCTCAGAGCCCCTCCAACCTAGCCTTGAACACTTCCAGGGATGAGGCATCCACAACTTCTCTGAGCAGCATGTTCCAGTGCCTCATATTCTCTCAGTAAAGAATTTCTTCCTAATGTATAATCTCAGTGTAGCCTTTTCAGTCTGAACCCATTTCACTACAAGTGCAACAACTGATATAAGTGAAAGCCATTAGCAATTCTTCTGCTCCAGAAATTTTCCAGTTCAATCCAGACAGCTCCTGCTCCACAAAAGCCATCTGAATCAGCTTGCAGTCTATGCAAAAGTAAAGCTGGACTTTTGTCATTTCTGCAGTATTAGCCCATGGTAAAAGTCTCAGACAACTGTCTGGGTTGCAGTAAATTACCTAGAACATAGAGCTGTATTAGCTATAAACTTACACTGTTCAAATAAACAGTGAAGTAAAGGGTGCTAAAAGTCATTTTGAGATTGATTAGTGGAAAGAAAATTATTAGGTTATCTCAAGTTTACATTTAATTCCTTATAATTAATTTATAGTATACCTAATGGCCTTATTTCAAGAAGACAGCTACCATGTTTGTTTATAAAACAATGAGTATGTATTATACTTCTTAAATTGTGCAAAGAATCTTTAGTTACTAAAGAAGTGTGGCTTAAGCATCACAGTTTGTGGTTGTCAGGAGGGATAAGGGGAATAATATTACAAACATGCATTGACGCTACCGTGTTCCAGGTTACCAAAGATTACTAAACCCTGGATGTAGAGATAAGCATCATTAGAATTTATGCATCAAATGTGACCAATTTCTAACGTTTCTAATCTTACTTCATGTACTTAGCCGGATTGCACTGCATCTTGCAATCTTAAAACTGTTCTATAGGAAAGTAGCATCTACAATACTCTCGTTTGTGTGTACTCAGCTCAATTATTTGACAGACAATGAATCCTTTGATTAGGTTTGTTTCATTTAGGTTTTATATTGTATTTGATTATCCGTGCTGGTCCAACACAAAGGATAACGCCTTAACGTCTTCCTAGTCCTCGTTTTCCAGTGCTTTACCACGAGGAGGAGCCGTAGGGAGCCTTGTGATGAGATAGAAAACTCCTGGAAAATTTATCTTTGAACACACCCACAGCTAGCATTTGCTCCAGACTCAGCCACTCCTGGTACAAGTATTTCAGACAACTGCTTACAACAACTCTTCTGATCAGTATAAAGACTGCACTAGACTCTTGTCCTCTGAAATTATCCAATGTGATTTCTATATTAAAAAAAAAACCAAAAAATCCCCAAAAGAACCCCCCAAATCAACAATTTTAGTCACTAATAAATAGATTTAGCTATTTTTCCTAGCTTTTACTCTTTCTCCCAAATGCAGGATGAATGAAACTAACTGTCAATGCCAGGATTCATGTATAGTCACGTGTGTGCATCCAAAGGTCCCTTCTGCATGGGAGGTAGGATTTTTTTTCCAAGCAGGAAAGTCTACCAGAAGCTGAAATCTATATTTGAACTGGCTGAGTTCTCTCCAGAGAAGAAGGGGGAAAAATGAATTAGCACATATTACTCTAGTGTCTTCTAAAACCTTAGTGTACACATTACTTATGAATCTCAAGGGAGAAATTAGTAAAGAATTTCATTTGAAGCCTGTAGAATTTTATGTTATTTCCCACTCAGTTTTACAACAGCTTTACTGTTTAGTTATAGAGATGTAAAATACCAACAGCATACTGTGAACATGCTCTTCAAAGCAATAGTCATGACAAATATTTTACAAGCCAACCACGCTCTGAATTCTTTTAATTTTTATTCCTAATCCAGATTAATGGCACATTTCTTTATGAAGTGAAAAAGGATGAGAAAATTACCACAATTTTTCACCTGTTAACAGAATATATATATAAAATGCCAGTATAACCATCTTCTTTTCATTCTGTGTTTCATCATTTAACCTTCCCTTTCATAGAATGAGATACTTCAGTCATTTCCTGATATCTCTTCTCTCCCTGCCATTTCTATCATTCTCTTTTTTTCCAATATATTATCAGTAGAAATCATCTCACTCTTGATGTCTGTTCATCCTTTTGTTTCTCTGCTGCCTGTTACTGTCTGCCAGCATGACAACTGGTGCCAGTGACTGGTATGATCTGGACATCTACTTGCTAGGAATTAGAAATAAGCTTGGTGTCATTTCATTGTGTGCCTCTTCAGGATTGCATTTAACTTTGCAAAAGAAACTCCTATTTCCCATCATAACATGTTCAAAAAATATCATCCCAGCATATTCAGTCAAAGGTAAAGTTTTTATTTTAATTGCAAGAACTTTGCAATTTTACTTTCTGTGGTATAATAAACAGGATCATTTGGAGCACTGAGGTGTTCTACTAATGGCTTTTATCACAGAAAGCAATGAATCACTGTCATTGCTGAGGGTCTCTAGGCCATCATAGGAATTGCAGCCATGCTGTCATGGCCATAACTACATACATCAGGTACTCTCTCCATAAAATAGCACTCTACTTTCTTTGTGTACTGCCAAACCAGATCCAAAATCAACAACAGACATATTTAGAGTCTTCAAAGATAAACCAGTTCAAATCTTCTGTGAGGCAAACTACATCTCTGCACCTTCCAAGTAATAAATATTTTAATATTAAGAGAAATATCTGCAAAGCACTCTCCACACATGATTAAAAGCACTGGACAATTAAAGGGTATTCATTGTGTACTGGGGGAAGAGGATCATTATTCTCTCCTCAGCCGAGCATTTCCACCATGACAGAATAAAATTCTCTTGACTTACTGCAGCAACACAAAATTCTTTGTCAGGCACAGTTTGCCCCTTTAAGCATGAGGCAATACTTGTAGCTCACAGGGCTTATAGCACTGTTGGGATGCACAGATTAAGTGCACATGTGCATCATGTTTTTCAACAAACTTTACCTTGTTGTTCAAGAAACAATTTTACTTACTGGTACAAAATGGGTGCTGTTAGCCTGAAGGATGGTAACAACTTCTACTCTTGGCTATGCCAAATCCATTTTAAGCAGCTTGGGTTTCTTTTTTGAGCAGAAACAGTCTTGACTTTAATTTCAGCTACAAGTCAAGGTCTTTTACTAGTTATGCTCAGGTTCTCTCCATGGGAAGTATAGGGTCCCAGGACCGCCCCAGTTCATTCTGTAATCAAGCCAGAGCCCAAGTTCTCATTTCATTCATAGTAATAAGATTCCTGATTTCCTTAATGGTGATTCCATGCAAAAGAAATGGAAAATGCCATGGTCACCATTATAGCAACATAATTTAAAGGTTTTCTCTGTGACTTTAATGGCTAGGGACTTGCATGAAAACAAAAACATTCTAAAATCTAATTGAGAAAAGGCATTTCTATAAACACTCTCCTCTAGTAGAAGCATCTCAGCTATGTGGATCAGCCTGCCTTAGATAAATATTGAATGAAATTATTTTAAGCCACTAGAAACACAGGAGCAAGTCTGATATTGGGTTGGTGGGGAGCAGGGGTGAGGCAGGACAATAGAGACTGGAGGGGATATTTCAAGAAAAGGAAATAAGAGGTAGAGAAAAAAAACTTACAGGAAAAAAAGAGATAATTTACTGAAGAAAAAAAAAAGGAACACTGGATTTTAAGTATCAGGATTTCAAAATTTTGACCAAGTACAATAAATAAATTTTTACTTAAATTGACTCCCAAGTTACAGGACTTCTTAAGAGGTGTGTGGGGATGTGTGTGGGGGTGATTTCCCCTGGGAAAGTACTCCCTCCTATTATTCTAATGATTAATAGATTTATTTATACTACCTGCTTGTCAATCCAATTTAATACAAAAAATATAACTTTAAAACAAACAAAATAAATAATTTCAAAGTAATATATCTCTAGGTATAAATACTCTAGTATTAAAGCATCATGGTAGCAGATTTAATTCCTTAACCTCATAAGATTTATATGATATAGAAGCATTTTGATCCAATTCATACAGACGTGGACATGATGCAAAGAATCAGCTCTGTTTTAATTGCTATTGAGCACAAAACTGATGTTATCACAGAATATTGCAGCTCAATACTTTAGCATATCTATTAAATATAGAATGGATATAATACAAAATTCTCTAGACCAAATTCATCTGACTTTTTATCATCCAGTCACTCAATACCATGATGTCCTTTGCACATCTTTGCCATTGGCATGTATCATGTTCCTACTGTTCCTACTCCACCAAGGGTTGTTGGGCCAGTGGAAGAGGACAGAGCAGTGCAAAATATCTTGTCCTGGTTTCAACTGGGATAGAGTTGATTTTCATCCTTGGAACTGGCACAATGCTGTGGTTTGGATTGAGGTTGAGACAATTTTTGATAACACACTGATGTTTGCTGCTAAGTAATGCTTACCCTAAGTTAAGAATTTTTCAGATATGCTCTGCTAGGGAGGAGGAGCACAAGGAGCTGGGAGGAAGCATTGCCAGGACAGCTGACGTGAGGTGACCAAAGGGATATTCCATACCTCAGACATCATGTTGAGTATTTAAACTGGGGGGAATTGTCCAGGAGAGGCCAATCGCTGCTTGGGGCTGGGTATTGGCAATGGGGCAAACATATTCTGCTCTGGTTCATGGGTTTTACCTCTCTTGTTGTTTTCTCCCTTATCATCATCATCATTATTATTAGCTTCAGTTATTCAGCTATTCTTACCTCAACTCAACAGTTTTATCTTTTATCTGATTCTCCTTGCCATCCCATCATTTTCTCAGTGTGTGTGTGCTGAGTGATTGTGTGTTAACTAGTTGCCAGCTGGGGCTAAACCAACACATACATACTGACTAAAACTGACTACAATTTCAAAACTAAACTTGCCTAAAAGCAGAAACAATGCAAATAAGAATTACAAAGGAAAAATGTTATGTATTAGGGTAGCTTCCAAGAACATCATCAACACCCCACAAAATCACTAGCTCAGATTTAAAGAGGAGTCACCAGC
Source organism: Polioptila caerulea (assembly GCA_013397295.1). Classification (NCBI taxonomy): domain Eukaryota; kingdom Metazoa; phylum Chordata; class Aves; order Passeriformes; family Certhiidae; genus Polioptila; species Polioptila caerulea. The sequence continues at coordinate 398,599 of VYXF01005574.1, forward strand.
CTCTGACATCTGAGCTGTGCAAGTAGTTCAAGCAAAGCTCTGAGATGGACCTACATCATACCCTTGTCAACAGATTTATGGTGGCCAAGAGTCTGCTAGGTCATCCAAGCCCTGGGCTGTGGGAGGAAATGAATTAGCAGGACCCAGTCTCCAAATTACACTGGGTACAAGCAGAATGCCCTGCTGCACTTAACTCCAAGCCAGCAGTGATTTACTGATAAAACTCCTTTGCTGACACTGGTCACCATGTGGAAAGGTGAAGCAATGAAGGAACTAAGCATCACTAAACATAGTGATGCAGTCCAAATGTAAATGTTTCAGCAATCATGCCATCTCAAAGAGTGACTGTGCTCTGAGCTGTGTCAGCTCCACTATATTTGTGAAGAGAGTAAATCAAAATGGGAAACCGGTCCAGCTAATGGGTTTTCTTGTGTGGGTTATTTTTGAACTGCATGAGTTCTCTGATCTGGTTCATTGAATGCCCACACAAATACCAGTGTCAGGACTGCACAGTGGCTGTGCAAGGGTGATCACAAACAAGCAGAAGGAGAAAATGCTGCCGATTACAATACATCAAGGCCCAGAGAATCTCATACATGAGAAAAATGTTTGCTACAACAATTGTTTGATAGAGTACAAAACTTGTGATGCAGTCTTTTGCCTACTGGAACCATTAATAGTTTCACTTTCTTCTGTCAACAAAAAAAATTATGTAGGGACTTAATATCTTCCCCTAGCTCTCAGTCAAGTTTCATTTTAACATGCTAATTGATGCAGATCACTGTCACTTTATAATATGCATCCTAGAGGAGCCAGGTAACAGCCAAATTTGTACCTACTTATATGTATAGTGTTTCCTGCAAAATAAGACATTTTAGGACTATAAACAGCCCAAGACAGAGAGCATAGCAAATCCCTCAAGGCTATGACAGAAACCAAAACAAATCCCACAGAGGCAGTGCATTAATGCTCTAATATCATAAGCTGACATAACTGCTGCTGAAAGAAGCAATTCCACTGCTTGTCAGGCCCCCTCACATCTCCCACCTTGGCACCAGCATGAGTGTGCATTCGTGTGTGTGACAAAAAGGGTAAGTTGTTTGATCTGGGTCACAATTAACCATTATTCATTTACTTACTAGGTTTTGCCTGGTTAATGGTAACTCAAGATCAATTCCCTGAGCCGGGTCAATGCACGGCCATGAAAACAGCCCTGTCAGCAGAAAACAAGGCATGGGAGTGAACCGGGAGGGACTGAGGGAAATAGAAAAACTGCTCCTTTCAGTAGTGTGTTTGTTTATTCTGGCTTAAAGTTTAAACTGGGAAATGATGGCCCAAAATACATTTTTTAAAAATTTCAAGTGAAAGGGCAAAAATAGGAGTGCCAGCTCTTTGGCAAAAGGGTCTGATGAGCCCACAACCAACATCTGCATCTCTTAAGGTTTCAGGAAACTAAAAGAGACTCCAGCTTAAGAAAATTTCACTTCCTTTAATTAACACCAATTCTGCCATTTGTTGATTCATATGTAAAATAAGACCTCTGTGACAACATCTCCTGATTGAATTCCAGGCAATAATGTTTCCTCACCAGGTGCTTTTAGTGCGAAAAACCAGTGGAACCCAACATATCATTTTAGATATATTCAAACAGGATTTTCTCATTTCCTGCATTTGCTGATCAATTTGAATGGCTATCTTGCCAAAGTACTGACAAATGAGATAGGAGACGTAACCTTTCACAAATAGTTGGAGCACTTCAGAACAGGAGGATGAGAATGTATGCATTCCACAGATTGTGAATAAGGGTTGCAAATCTTCAACGTATTTGAAAACATACAGGTCTTTCAAAAGCTAAATACACAGATTTGCCAGTTACCATGTAAAGCTCCACAAAATATCTTTGAGATTGCTTTCCATTATACTTCCTAAAAAAACCCAATTATTTGCAATTGCGCTTTTGTTTCTGTTCTGGTTAAACATCTTTAGAATAATATTCTTATTCAGTTTAAATGTTCATTCAATCAACCAAGCAAGATGATGAGGAAAGCATAGCAATTTCTGAACACCATGTCCTGGGTTGATGCTGAATTGTATCCCCATTCGTCTGTTTAGCTCAGAAATAAGTTNGGAGGGGTGGTTCGGATTTGTTTTCTGGAGGGACTCCTCCCGGAGGTTTCTCCCCAAATTTGCCCTAAACAAGGACACACCAATACACTGGTTAGAGAGAAGAGGCCTCAAAACCAGATTGCCAAGTAGTTTGTTAAAACCTGAAACGGTGACTTGTAAGAGTAGCTAAGTGCCAGGGATAAGAAGCACAGAAGTTATTATGATGATGACTATACAGTAACCAGCCTTCTCCAGGGTCTGAATACTGTAAGGAAATAGTGGATGATCAAAGTAAATAGGAACCTCCCCACATTCTACCGACAGAAAATTGTACTAGACCCTGCACAACACAGGCACCTCCTGCAACGATACTGTAAAGGGATCAGAAAGACTGTACAGTAAAATTCTGGAAGAAATATTGAGAGACATTACAGCAACAGAGAGAAGAACTAAGCAATAGAATACAATGTGACAGCTAACTTTATGGTACACTTGAGGAAAGTCCTTCAATAGCAGTATAGTGCCTAACTAATTAAAGTAATTTCCAGACAGGAGGATTAGCCCCCTCAGATACTCCTTTGTGCAAATATTTCAGTGAGATAGGCCTAAACTTAGTCCAGTACATAGGATCTTGATAAAAATTATATGTATTGTTCAACCTCACTGAATGCTAGGAGTTTTGGAAAGATTCATAATTCAAGATAGAAGAAATAATATTTTTATTAGATGAGGATAATCTGCAGCTAGATGGGATACATTAATTTACATTTACAGTAAAAGAACTTCAATGGTTTGGAGTAGCAGAGATGTTTTTGAATGGAACATAAGGGCAGGATGACAGAGACAGCTCAAGGCATGCACCAGGTCATCAGTGGAGGTGACTACTGAACTTGGTATTTTCAATCCGAAGTAAGCACAATGCTTCAAAAAGGCTATCCCTCCAAAATTAATGATTGCATGAGAATGAACCAGCAATCCAGCCAAGAAAAGCAGAGCATAATTTATTAGCTCCTGATTAGGTCTCATGTTTATATTTCTCTGTTGGTAAAAAACTCTGCTTAAGTAAATAGGTCCAACTGTAACTAATTCTTGAGTGTCAGGAACTGAGCCTACCTTTCATGCTGAGGAGAAAACAGGGCCCACGTAATCAGAAGGTTCCAATGACCAATCAGTGATTAATGCCCTTCGCTAATACTGTAGTTTTCTACACTGTAGCAGCAAAACTATGAAAAAGCCTCTCCCACATGTCTGAAACAGGTTGTCATTATCAATGCAAAAACCATGCTAATATCATCACAAAGTAAGTCTTGCAGGATTTATTGGACTGGTTTTCAAGGGGAAAAACCATTTGTCATGGAAATCAAGTTTTGAATAATAAAGTACACAACACATCCGCTTTCTGGATAAACATTTCCATCAAAGAGAGAACAGCTGCCTTGTCACGGTAAAGAATTGCAAATATTCAACTCCTTAATACTGAGTTCAGTCCAGTAACATTACAAAAAGCTTATTTTAGAAAATCTACAGGAAAAACAATCAAACACCCAACAGAAAGACCACAGAAATTACTGCAAAGATGCAAGAATTATCATCACAGAAAAAGAAAAAAAGATTATTGTACTGGTCAGGCTGTAGAATATTGCACAACTGAAGAAGAAGAAACTGGTGATGCAAATTTTGTGAAGAAACTGGTGATACAAATGATAGAGTTATCACCTCAGTGTATCAAACTCAGCTTTTATTGTGTCAACACCATTCCTCCCTTCTACCACAAAGTTACACAAAACACTTCTTGTTCAGGCTTGTATCAACACATCAGAGAACCTGCAATTATGCTGAAACACATAGCACAGAAGTATAGATTACAATAGGAAATCATTCTGCAAACAAAATATCAGGTTCTGGTGGTCTGAAAACTTAGTGCATGATTCAGTGTTTCATAAGAAGGGCCCAGTGTTTCCTCTAGCACATATATATGTGCCTGTATATAAGGGGACAGAACAAAAGTGCATAACATTGAGCCACACTGAAAGCTATAAGGTTTGTGACCTTGCTTCCTCAAGATCACAACTCCAGGAATAAGAATTGCAATAAGGACATTGCAAAGAAGAAACAATTAAAAACATGCTAAGAAAATAAACCATACCACATGTCACATCACACTATCATATATAAGGAAAAGATAACCCACCTATAGGACAGAAGGAGGTTTGTGTGATGAGCTATACATAAAATGAGGGGAGTGGTTAAGTTTTAGCTCACCTGAGCAGTGAGATGAATGCTAAGAAGCTGAGAGGAAAACTAGAGAAAAAAAAAGAGGAAAAAGAAAAAAGGAAGGAGGACACCTGGAGGTATGGTTTTCTAGAGACAGACACATACAGAAAATTGCAGTCTTGTAGACACAATACATGGATTGCGATCTGTATCTTAGAGAGGTGATGAGAAAAAGAAGTCGCTGAGGTTACGATTTCTCTATGCCCCTCTCTGTAAGCACAGAATGCAGCTGGTGTCTGTATTTAATTGTATAGTATGCAATCTATCTTTGTATGCAAAGATGCCTTTTTGCACTCTTCAGGCAAAGCTGGAAAAGGTTCACTTCCATTGTGACTTTATTTAAAAGCCTGACCTATTTAAAAACTGACATACATTCAGCATAAAGAAATTAAGCAATATTAAACTTCTAGGCAGTAGCAGAAAATGTGAAGATGAACTAAAGGAAAGAACATGAGAATTTTACCCTAGGATAAAAGTGCAGCCAGGAAAAATTCTTCATCTTACCATTAATAATAAAATGCTAGAGATGGCATTGCCATGAGGGACTTGTTTGTCAAACAATAAATCTGAAGCAACTTACTAAATGAGTTCTCTAGGGAGCCCTCTCTAGATTCATTACTTTAGTGCTAACAATACTACTACTACAGCAAACTTTCAATTGATATTCATTACATCACATTTCTGTAGTGATTTTTCTGGCCTTTACAAATAACAAGGCTAAAATTGTTGTGTTCATAAGGTTTTGGTAGAAAAAAAAGTGTTCCTGTAACTTGATAAAACAAATGCTAGCATTTTAGAGCCCAGTTCTCCTCTTATTCACAGAATAAGCCTTGATCCTTTATCTCAGAGCAAAACTTAACCCATAGTTTGTCTTTATATGTTCAAAATACTGTCTCTTACAAGTTACATACTTGTAAGCCATGAGTTTTGCTTGATTAGGGGACAATATGAATATAGATCAACAGAACCATTTCCTACAACACCTTCAGGAGAGTAGTTTTAAGATCTTCTGCAAATGTGAAATAATTTCACATCACAGTCTAGTGTAGTAGAGATGGAAATTGCTACTGAGTGGTTAAAACAAAAATAAATACCTGCTTTAAGTAGGTCTGCTAGAACTGTAAAGCAGTAAAGGTTGTTTCTGAAATTGAGAAATGCTAGGCTTTTGGATCTGTAATCATGGGTAGAAGTTGCGTATCAAGTCAAAGAACAACACCCATACTTGAAACCCAAGGCTATGTTAGGAAAAGTCAGCTACATGTGATTTAACCCAGGTCACACATCATGACCTTCAGAGTATGAGGGGAAAAATGTACCATCCTGATTGTAAGTCCCGAACAGTGACATACTATATGGAAAATTGTAATCAAATACTTAAGGAAGGAGAGCCTGCAGGACATTAGCAGCTTCAAAACATTCATCCTTGAGGAGAGTCTTAAGAGCATTTACTTTTGGGGAGGAGAGGGGGAAAGCCCTAGGACTAAAAAGTGATTTTATTAGATGTCTTTTGGAAGGAAACTAACAGAGCTGAGTACCTGAATTGTGAGGATCTTCAGAGCACCTAGGCAAACACAGAAACATCTTTCACAATGCAGGTAACACTGGCAAGGGAAAATTAAATATACTTTCAGGAGCTGAAGATGAAAGGGCAGAAGCTGAGCAATAAATAGTGATCTCTTTTAAGTTAGATGGGGCAGACACTGGTGTTTATTCTGTCCTTACAGAGTGCCGGTGCCACTGAGGCACAGACACCAAGCCAACCAGCAGCCTCCCAGGTGATTTGTGTGTACAGACAACAACACAAACATTTTCGGAGCTTCCTAAACAGAAAGTTAGTACGATAAGTGGCTGTAATTAATGATGCAATGCCCACTACAAGCTGCTTTGGGGGGACTGAGACAAGTTTCTGTCTTTTGCCCATGAAAGGGTTCTGGTTTCATGTCAATTTGTTTTCCATTGACTGCTCCGGTGACCTTGGCTGACCACCAGGTTTGCACCACAGGCTCCATTTCTGACCCTGCAGAAATTGCCTGGTGTTCTTGTCACCCTTATTGTGAGTGAGTTTAGGGCCCTGAGCTGCTCCTAAAGCACCTTTAGACACTCCCAAATTTAAGGGACCAAATGGGATGAATCCAAGAGAGCTGGCTCACTAAGCTGCTCTCCATCATTTATTATCAGTACTTTGGGAGCTAGAGGTGTTTAGCCTGGACAGGAGAAGACTAAAGGGTGACCTTGCCACTCTCTACAACTGCCTGAAAGGAGGTTGAAGCCAGGTGGGATTGGCCTCTTCTCCCGGGCAACTAGTGACAGAACGAGAGGATGCAGCCTCAAACTGCACCAGGAAAGCTTCGGGTTGGACATTACGCAGAATTTCTCCACGGAAAAAGTGAAGACATTGGAATGGGCTGTCCAGGGACTCGGTGGCGTCACCATCTCCGGAGGCGTTCAGGAAACAA
>VYXF01005574.1:420614-455804 GCA_013397295.1 Polioptila caerulea
TTTTTTTCTCAAGTGTCTACAAGCTGGTTTCCTGACAGTCCTTTTCCAAAGTACATTTTGAAATTAGTCTTCACTAGAGATGCCCTAAAAGGAGAACCAGACTTTCAAATTAAGTGTTTCTAGCTAGAAGCACACACACTTGAAAAGATCACAAAGCAGACAGGCTGCATACTCATCTCAGTTCATGGATGTATAAAGCTGCTAATCGTAGAACCATTGGGGTTGGAAAGGGCCTTTGAGATCATCAAGTCCAACCATTAACCCAGCAGTGCTTAGTCCACCACTAAACCCTGTCCCCAGATGCCACATAGATGCACACCTCTGGCATGGTGACTCTGCCACTTCCCTGGGCAGCCTCTTCCAGTGCCTGACCACCCGTCTGGATATTGGGAAGATTTTCTTTGCCAATCTAAACTTCCACTGGTGCAACTTGAAGCTGTTCCCTCTTCTCCTGTCTGTTGTTACTTGTGAGAAGGGGCTGACCCCTACCCAGCTACAGCCTCCTTTCAGGCAGTTGTAGAGACTGACAAGGTCCCTCTGAGCATCCTTTTCTCCAGGCTGAAAAACCCCAGCTCCCTCAGCTGCTTCTCACAGGATTTGTGCTCCAGACCCTTTGCCAGCTTCATTCCCTTCTCTGGACACATTCCACCACCAAAATCTGTTTTGCAATGAGGGGCCCAGAACTGAATGCATCATTCAAGGGGATGAGTACAAGGGCATGAGAATTAAATAATTTTTAAAAATTAATGATTTCCAAAGGTTAATTTTATCACAGCAAAAGCAAACTTCTAAAGCAACTTTCTTGTGACTTTTAGTATCTTTCTTGTTGTTGTTTTGATTAGTGTTGTATGTAATGTTTCACATTTACTTGAAATGTCTTAAAAAGCAGTGTATTTGTTTCTCCTCTAGTCTTTCACAAAAATCAAGTAAAGAGGTTTTTTTCCCCACTTACTCCCAGGCCAGCACAAGCTGTTTGCATTCCAGCGGTTCACCTGCACATGACTGCAGCCACCATGCAGGTCAGCCAGAAGGACTTCCAAAAGGCTCAAGAGCAGCTGAAGCTTTTGAAAAAAGATCCTGGAAATGAAACTAAGTTGAAACTCTATGCCCTTTTTAAACAGGTAGGCTTGACTTATTTTGTTTGGTAAGGAGCATTTATAACCTGAGGGGATGGGCCTGTAGAATCTATTTAAAATACTGGCTGTTCAAATGTATTGTGTGTTAACAGGGTCTTCATTTTATGTGCTCAAATTGTGTTCCTAAAATGTCAGCCTCTTAAAATGCCTAAATTCTGAGGGAAGCCAGACCTGTTTTTTCATGCTTTGAGTAGAAACCTTTATTCAAAGAAATAGAGCAAAATTACATCCATTGTGTGATGCCTTCCATATAATAATATTGATTCAGCTTTGGAAAATGGCTTATGCCTAGGAAAAAAAGAGTAGGCTGAATGCTTCCTCTTAAATTTCTTGTATCTACAGTTATCTAGGCTTTTAATATAATGGTGTTGACATTTGAAAGTTGATTTCTGGGGTTTTTTCCACTTTTTTTTTTTTAGTATGGTCATTGTAGTTTTTGTTTGGGGCTTTTTGTGTGTTTGAATTCAGGGAACTGTTCCTCCACAGTTGGAGTGAAGGTTATTCTTCACCACAGCATGAAAAGAGACCTTTGCAGAAATAGCTTTATGTCTATAGCAGGGCTTGTATGGGTATTTTGGGAAGTATTTTTGGATCAGGATTGACTGCAGGGTCAGTACAGGCTGTGGCTTGTTATGTTGAGGAAGGCAATCAGTATCTCATTTAAAAAACCTTAAAGACAGCTGATAGTTCCACATAGCTTTATCGATTAATAATAGTGAGCCCATAAATGTATTCTTTCTTTCCTACATCCCACTTGAAATATTTCTTTCCAGGAGTTTATTTTTCTTCAGGAAAACTGATCATAGAGTACTTCAGGATAGCTCAGACTCTTGCAGTTCAGCTGGTCCAATGCCCTTGTTCATAGTAGGACCAGCTTTGAAGTGAGGTCTAAATTAATAGATCCTGTTCCATAGTCTCTTCACACAGCTAACAAGTCTTTAACATTCTTTATAAGTTTAAAATTTCCACAGATTTTGAGGCAGGAGAACTTAACATGCATGGATGTTTTGGAAACCAGTCTCTCATATTGGTTAGGTGCTTCCAGAAGCCCAGTACAGTACTAGAAACAGCAGGCACTGGAAACCTCATGGTGTGTGAACTGTCTGAATATTGTCCAACCAGTATTCCTTCTCTCTCAGAGTTGAATTCTGTATCCTGATCAGATAAGTATTCAGAACAGTCATCATCTTTTCTACCAAATCATCTGAACTTTAACCAGAACTTTAAATAAGTCTGTTTCTCTCTTTTCAGGCTACTGAAGGTCCCTGCAATGCTCCAAAACCGGGTATGCTGGACTTTGTCAAGAAAGCCAAGTGGGATGCATGGAACTCTCTTGGCAATTTGTCTCAGGTGACAAAACCCATAATTTCATTTAGATACTTTGTAGATTACTCTACCTTGAAATAGAGTAAATCCTCCTGATCTTTAAATGAGTGGCTGATGACTGCATCAGACATGCTTCAGCCATCAAAATGTTTCCTCCTGTATTCCTCAATCACTTCACTGCTTCAGTGTTTGGAGACTTTTTTCTTTTAGTATGTAAGCCCTAATTCCACATTATTACTACCAGCTTGTATCTGTGTAAGAGATCTTATGTGGTGACTTCCAGTGAAAATAGTGGTTTTTGCATTATGGTCCATTCTGCTCTTCTCTTTAAGAAAGATGGATTGAGCTTTTCAGTTCTTACAACAAAACACAAATCTCTGAATTCAGCATATTCATAACTTTGCCATTTTAAAAAGTCAGTCTCTTATGCTGTTGACTAAAGGACTAGAAAAAAATGGTATATTGAGAGCCTCTCTTCATTCTTTCTTTCTCAATATATCTTGGTATTTTTAGTATCTTTCATAACCTTTAGAGAACTCAAGTGAAGCAAGTGGGGAGAATAAAGATGCAGAGATACATAAGCATTCTGTTTTCATGCAGGCTTTAGTAAGTTTGCCTGCATAGAGCTGCCATGGTTTCCTCATCTGCTATTAAATGAAGAAAACAAGCTTTTCAAATCAGCTGTGTCAGTGCTGCATTAGGCCTGCTGCTCAAGTGGTAGTTGCTGAGCTCAGTCAAAAAGATTCTTTAATGTAGAGGAGGGAGGTTTTTTTTTCCTTTTTTTAAAGAAAACACAGTTGCATGATTTCATTAATATAAGATATTGTTCTGCTTTGGGGTTTTTTGGGGTACATTTTGATCTTTTGTTTAGTTTGAGGTTTTAGGGTTATTTTTTAATTGGCCCTGCAGCTTTTAGGAGTAGTCAAGAAATACTTAAGGAAAGGAAACTGCTCCTCAAGTTTGAGTGGAGAGTGGATAGACAATTTGATGAGCTATTTATTATGGATTATAGAATTGATCAAAGTATATTATCCTTTCAAGCCAATAAGTTGTAACAACCAAGTACTTAAAATTCTTTTCAATCACTGCTTGCTTTAGAAACAGGGAGACAGGATTCTTAAGGCTTCTGTGTGTCATGTTAGTGCTAAATGAAAACTATTGTCTTCCAGCAATTTTAAAATGCCATAATATCCATTTCAGTGGTCTAATTTTCAGCAACACATATTCTAAAATAAAAATATTATTGGAGAAATGTCTGACTGGAAAGGAGAAACAAAGGATCCATAGAAATGTGTAAATGCTGGGAATATGACAAAGGTCTCTCTGGTAATCTTAATCATGGATGGGGGCACTCTTCCAGCAAAATAAATGTCATCATCCCAGCATCTCTGCACTTTTATTTTGTGAATCTATTGCTGCTGCCTTTAAGGTGACTTGAAGCATGTTCTGCAGTGCTCAAATACAACATTTTCCCCTCCTCTTCCCCCGTAACTGGAATATATTATAATGGAGATTTTAATTTTCTTTTGTCCTGAAGCAGTCACTTTCCCCTTCCCTTCCACCCAGGTACCCATTTTATTAGTACTGCAACTGATTTTAATTTTAGCTTTTCTTAATCTTGTGTGTGTTATTTGCTTCTTTCTTTTTTTTAAAAGTATTTTTTCTTTTCTCCTTTTTTTTTTTTTTCTTCCCTATTTTTTAATTTCTTTTCTTTTTTTGCAGGATGATGCCAGACAGAAATATACTGAGCTTATCTCAAGTCTGGTCTCTGCAGAATCTGCTAGCCAGAAGAAAGAGGCTTCTCCAGAAGAGGGCAGACATGATGGCTATGAAACATTAATAGTTACTACCAAAAACAATATCACAAAGATAATGTTTAACCGACCTGATAGGAAAAATGCCATCAACCATCAGGTAAAGAAACGAACTTGGGAAGATTAATGATTTTTTTTCTTTCTGGACTAACTACTTTAATCTTTAAGGAGTCCTTACTATGGATTCAACAGAACTGACTGAAGCATGGTGTTCTGAACTTTGTGAGGGATCCAACAACAACCTAAGAAATAAATATCCAGTACAAAATTGAATAATTCAGCTAAAATTTTACAGATTAGGCTTTTCTGTGTCTCTTGATTTCTTTCAAACTTAATATAGCATTGTGGTCTACACTAAATTAAAATGGCAAACTGCAGGAAGACTGGCCTGTGTTTTGGATGCAAGATTTGACTGCTGTGCTGAGTATAACAAAGCATTTGTGTGCAGCCTTTGGCTCAGCACTGCTGCATGTATGTGTAGGTGATCTTCTGTTTCCCACAGTTATCTTCATGAGTAAGTCTGTCCTCTTGGAAGCCTCACAGTCACCCTGGCTCACAGCTGCAGAGATACCAGAGCAGGGTCTTCACCCCACTGCTACTAATTCTTTAGTGTGTTACTGCTGTGTTGAAGTTAGCTGTTTCATGTCCATACTTACTTTCCAAAGGACCTTATTTTGTCCTTTAGATTGGCACTGCAAGTTTTGAGTATTGCAAGCGTGCCTTTATGGTCAGAAGTACTTCACATGTAATACCAAACCTCCTGTGCATGACAAATTTTCCAGTAGTTAAAAGGATCATAGCTAATCTATCTCTTGAGTTCCTTGTTGCCAGTGTCAATCTCATTTTTGTGTTCTTTTGCAGCATCACATTTGTACTTTGTTGATTTTTCTTTTATGCAGATGTACGGAGAAATTATCAAGGCACTTGAGGAAGCTGGAAAAAATGATTCTACCATAGCAGTTATTACTGGTATGTTTTATATTATACCAAGGTATATGACATGAAATACCTACCTGTGTTTAGACTACAGAAAAATTAAGTGAGGAAATTTTTTCCTCTATTATAGACCAAAGATTTTCCAAAGTGTTTTGGCAAATTTTCTTCTATCTGGTGTTTTAAATTCTTAAGCAAGCTTGCTGTTACATCAAAACATCTTTCTCAGCTGAGAAGATGAACATGGAATACTCCTAAGGGCTTCATCACTTTTGAGTAGCAGCCTGTCTTGCCCATCCTCATTGCAGAAAAGTGTCTTTTTATCATAAAAAATGTGAAACTCTATCACATATTAAATAGGTTATTCTGTCTACTTTTGATTTCTTTATCAGTTTGAAGGTGTGTGAAAGGAGATGCATCAACTTGGATTTCCATTGTCCCGTTCAAAAAAACAAGTTTCTTGCATCTAGTTGTTTGAGTGGTTGCAAGCTGACAGAAAAAAACCCTGAGGAAGTGTTCAGAGAAAGAAATAAAATTTTTTTTCCATCTGAGAGTTACAGAAAAAAAATTAATTTTTCCCATCAAATGTTTCACAGCTAACTTTCTTTGGCTTTTTACTGATTTTTTTTTTTCAACAAATTGACAGTCAAAACTTACTTTTAAATCCTAGATGTCCATTAAGATATTGTGTATACTTTGAGAAAATCCCTCAAATTACTTAATGTTATTAGACACTCGGGATGAAATTATTTTGTAAATGTAGTAAGTGAAAGCTTCTCTTCTCTTTCCTACTCAGAAACCATTGGTGCATTTACTCCTATGTGTTCTCTGCAGGAAATGGAGACTACTATAGTAGTGGAAATGATCTGAATAATTTCACTAATGTCCAGCCTGGTGAAATGGAGAAGATGGCAAAAGATGGAGCAGTATTACTCAAGTAGAACATCTTGGTTTCATATATGCATAAGTTACTGTAGTGGGGAAAATATAATTTGCAGGCATTGTTAGAAAACACAGCAGATTGATGTTAAAAGTCTTTTTAAGCACAGTGATTCTAAAAACTTGATTTCCTTGTTTAGTCCCCAAAGTGCATACAGGTATAATGACAAAAATATTGTTTTAACTGTATATGAAAAAATTGTGGAGGTTTCGATATCCAGCAGTGTCTGCATTAACACGAAGTGCCAAAATACCTTCACTGGCAGACTTCTTTGAACAGAGATAGGTGTAATGAGCCTGTTCAAAATTGCCCAGTAATTCTGGGATCTTGCTTCTGCATTTAAGTTTTAATTTACCTGTTAAATGAATTTATTTTCTAAGGCCAAGTGGATCAGGGATATAATCTCACTAAGGGTATGCTTCTTTTTTACCCTTACTTAAGCAGATTTTGTCTTCTCTTTTATTTCTGTATGTGATAAATGCATCTGAGAGATGCTTGGAAAATGGATGCCTAAATTTTTTTAGGCACTTGTGATTGGTGGAAAAGCTAAAATACACAGAAAATCAGCAGTTTTGGTTTATGTTTTAGAGATGAACTGCAAGTAAAGGACTGAGTTCTGCAGCTTTTACTTAGGTGAGCTATCTGTGGATCACAGTTTCCCCTCCAAGTGATAATGATGCAGTGTGAGCCTGTTGAGGAGATGTAACTCAGTGGTACTTGGCAAGAGTTCCAGCCTGCAGTGTTTTGTAGGGTGTCAGCACAGTGCAGGGTCTCGTGTGCTTTATGGTCTTTATTTAACCTTGCTCTTGTGAGAAGCCTTTGTTTGCTGGGCTGTTCCTTTTACACAGGCACACTGCTTCAGTACAACCAAGGCACAGAGGTGCCAGAGAAATTGAATCCTTACAACACTGTTCTCTTTGGAAAATATTTTGAGACTGCATTTTGCACCTGTTGGATGCAGAAGCAGCTGTCAGGTGAAACACAATGCTGTTCCTCAAACCTGTGCAGAAGAGCACGGGGAATTCTGTGTTGTGGTAACATCACAGTGTTGGTACCTGTTGGGGCTTCACTGCAGAACAGAGTCTGTGAAGGGAATTGCTATCCCATGGGTGGAGTTGGGATGGATGTGCAGGCAGAGGGCTCTCGTCAGTGGGCTGTATTCAGCAACTGTAGCTGAAGAGGAAAACACTTCCATAACTTGATCACAGGAACTAGGAAAGCTCTGCTGATATGTACATGTTTGATTCTTAGTTGCTAAGGAAATACAGCTCTTTCAAATAGTTCTTATTTTGTAAGAATTCATTTCTGAAAGGCTCAAAAACCATGCATTACCTAGTTTCTATCTAGCTCATGGGTTTTGTTATGCAGCATCTAATCACATGTTTTGCAATTTGTTTGTATTGGATGAAAAACCCTTGAGATGTGTCTCTTACATCTTGCATCTTCTGTTTTCCCTTTTCTCTAGAGAGTTTGTGGGTCATTTTATTGATTTTCCTAAACCACTGATTGCAGTGGTAAATGGCCCAGCTATTGGAATCTGTGTAACAGTCCTTGCTTTGTGTGACCTTGTCTATGCTTCTGACAGGGTAAGTACATTGCAGCAAGTAAGCCAAGACAGCCTTAAAGCCTCTTTCTGTATTCAATATTATTTTATTTGGGGTAATCTGAAAGAAAAGAACACTTCAGGAAAGTCTAAAGGCTTTGTGTATCACATCAAGGAACACCTATATATATTAATAACTAGCACAGGGGTGCATTAGTCAGTAGTTGACATGCATGGGATTTCCCATGCTGTAGTTATGCTTATCAAGTTACTGACTGCAGCTTAGAGGCTCTTTTCTAAGAGCCCCTCTTCTAACCTGCTGTGAAATGATGTTTGTAAGGCCCTTTTTAGGTGTGAAAGGAGGAGCAAAAGTTTTTTATGGAATGGAAGTTCAGTAACTGGCTGAAGTAATTAATTACAGATCACTGATGACTGTGTCACTTCTGACATATGCTTGTATAATGTGCATGATTTATTTGGTCAACTATGGCACATAGATCTGTTTTTTTTACTAGAAAAATGTTGACTTCTCCCTCTTTCAACCCTCTCATCTGACCTTTTTTTGCTACAGGGTGAACCTATTTTTCCTTGTTCCTCAGTTTAAAGAACAGTCTATGTTCATCATCCCTTAGAATGAACTCAGTGTACTTAACCCATTAGATAGGTAAACCTAATCTCAGCTTTACCTTCTCTTCTCAGTCTTTTCCTTTTTTTGGGCTGAACAGTTGCCATTTGTTCAGCTTTTCCTTGTGTGGCCTGCGGTCACATTCCTCAGGACTCCTTCCATTTGCTCTGTGTCTCTTTAAGCATAGTGGAACAAGCTGGACACATCACACCAACGTGGAATGGAGCAGAAGAACTTCTCCACATTCTGCAGGCTGTATTTCTGATTTGACATCCCACTGTGTTATTTGATTTACATACTTGTGATCTAATCTAACACCTGGACCCCTGACTGCAAAGTTGCCAGTAAAACAGTTTTCCCTATTGTATATCACATGCTACGCACCAAGTTGTTCCTGACAAACTTCAACTTGTCCAGCAGTATCTTCTTACTCATACCTCTCAATTTTATTTAGACTAGTTGGAAGTGTAGTCACTTGCCCTTAGAATATCGTCTCCTTATAGCCATGAGTTGGTATAGATTTAGTTGAAGTTTAGTCCAAATATGCATGAAATGTTTTGTCCTGTTACCATTATCCTTCTTTCTTGAATGACTTGAAACTCATACTTGAACTTCCTTTTACTGATTGTATATATAATCATTGGTAAATGCATCTTATTTTTGCCTTGGTTTTTTTTTTTTTTAAATCTCTGCATGCTTGTATTAGTTGCATACTTACTGTCTGACAGTTTTCAATTTCTGTATGTTTGTGCTTAAAGTCCATGACAAGCTCATGATTTAGAGTTTGCTAGTATCTTCCTAACTGCACTGGGACAGCTTTTTTTTAACCCTTGGTAACAGTTCTTGGAGGATTTCTGTAGGATCTAACCTAGCCTTTCACTCAGATTATCCTTCATGACAATTTTCCGATTACTTTCAAGTTCATTGAAGCCTTCTCAAAGCTGATTGTTTTCTGTTCTAACAAATTGTTCACTATTCAGTTCTAACTTGCAATTGTGGTATTACTTTGTATGGCTCCTTGCTGTATTTCTGGCACAGGCTCTTTTTAGATTTCCTTAAAATTTGATGAAAGAAGATTCAGTGACTTGAATTTTTCAGAAGAATAAACTTGGTGTGCCTTCAGAAAGACAAAAATGCTTTTTGCCTCTTAAGTTATTTGGAATATGTATTTAATAACTTTTAAGGCAAATTTGCATGAACCTCCTTTCTGTAAAGATTTTGCACATACATGTTAGTTTCCCTAAGTGCTATATTCAAATAATGTAAGTTCACCAATAGGATTGTTGGATGTGGGAATGGAATTATACAAAGTTGGCTCTGGGGTGCATTGAGAGGATGAAGCAGTGTTACTGGGTGGTATTTGAAGGCTATTATGGTGATAGTTCAGATGTGTTTGGTGAACTCTGTCTCAGTAGAAGATTTAAAATGAAAATTAAATCCTAGTACTTCAATTCCATGCACTGATGTAAGGTTTCCTTTATTTTGTTGGGGTTTTTTTTTTCCTAGGCTACGTTTCACAGCCCCTTTAGTCAACTTGGGCAGAGCCCAGAAGGATGTTCTTCTTACCTGTTTCCAAAAATTATGGGCTTAGCCAAGGTAAGAATGTCTGCATTGCCTGTGGGATCATCTGACCTTTGTGTGTTGGTATCCACTTACCATGAGAGCAAGTGTGGTCTTCTGTCTGTACTCTTAATTTCTCTGTCGATTCTAGAAATAAGAAAATTAAATACTGGTAAAAAAAGAAAAATTGACATCAGAATCCATTTTTTTTTGTCAGAACAGCATAGAAGCTCAGAAGCTTTTTGCTTCTTTTGATATCCCACAGAAAAAAAATCTGGGTAGTTTTAATTACTTATCTGATATTTTATGCATTAATATAATGTACTTTTTTTGAGCAGGGTTTAAATCTATAAAGAGCAGAGCAAGTGCTTCATAGTCATCCAAGTACCAAGAGTAGTCTGTTCAGTGAGACACAGCCTGCCAGTACATGTTCTAGAAACCTTGGAGTCACTGCAAAAGTGAACAAACACATTTATGATGAGGTAATTTCAGACTGCAGCCTTGGAGCTCTGCTCAAAAAGACTTGTACAGTCCTAATGAACAGCAGGAATGGTAGGCCAGTCCCTAGTGATGGGTTTGATTCTGTGTCAAGAAGGGCCCTTGAAGCAGACGGTATGTGGAGGTTCCTTAATAATAACAATAATAATAATAATCATAATCATCTTTTCTGTGTGCTCTTCAGAGGGCAGATATTAACAAGCAAGAGAGTAAAATGAATGTGATGTGGAAGCATGCAGCTTCCCTGTCAGATAACTCAAGTCTTGTGTCTTGTTGAATCACACTTTATTTTTTTCATACAGGCAAGTGAGATGTTACTTTTCAATAAAAAGCTGACTGCAGCAGAAGCCTGTGCCCAGGGACTTGTGACTGAAGTTTTCCCTGACAGAAGTTTTCAGAAGGAAGTTTGGGCAAGATTAGAAGCTTATGCAAGCCTCCCCAAAAATGTCAGTATTTTGAGTTTTTCTCCACCTTGTAAGCCTGTAGCATTCCCAATTCTTCTGCCAAACCTATCCCATCACTTGGTTTCACTTCATCCTTAATTGAAATAACGAGGCTCAATATATTTCCCTTCAAGCAAGATCTGTCCCTCTGCTCCTGGGAAACAGATCCTTCTCTTCTACTCTGCATCTGAGACAGTGCACTGTCCAGAGAGATGCAGTGGCTGAAAAGCTTTACAAATTAACTGATTAACCCACCTGTGCAGTGTCTCTGTGAGTGCCTTGGGTGGCTTCTCCTAGGTTTTTAGTCTGGCAATAGTTTATATTTAAGAATCTTACCACTGGTTCTGCAATATTATTATAGTGTGTGCACTCTGAGTACTCAGGATGACACTGGGTGGGTTTAATTTTTGCTGAATTTAGTGTTCCTGTTCCCTAATTTAGGATTTGCAGGACTGCTGAAATCCTGGTGGTCTTGTGTTACCTTGGACAGGAGGAGACAGCTGTGCCAGCTGCTGATAATGTGGGTGGCATTTGACACTGCAGACAGTGGAATGGGTTATGTTTCCTTTGCCCATCTACTCTGATTATGGGCACTTAGGGGCCTGCTGGTTTCCTTCCCATGAGCCTTCTCCACCTTATTAGCAGTCTGGGGAATTAAATGCAATAAATACTGCCAGTGAAAAGGTTTACTAAAAGCTAAGAGATCTGATGTTAATGCAGTTGGGTTAGGATTCGAGCGTGGATTTTGTATTATTTCCTGAAGCATTAAAGTCTAGAAAACTTACCTTCCTAATGTTCCTCTCCTTCATCTCCAGTCCTTGGCAGTGTCCAAGCAGCTGCTACGAAGTGTGGAAAAGGAGAAGCTCCATGCAGTCAACAGCAGAGAGTGTGAAGTGCTGACGGAGAGGTGGTTGTCTGATGAATGTGTAAATGCCATTGTCAGCTTCTTCCAGAAAAAATCAAAACTCTGATCTTCACCAGGGGATTAATTCACCATCGGCAGTAGCCTAATCCGCCCTCATCATTAATAAATTCCCCTTCAAATAGTAATTCTTATAACTTTTCATGTGGTATATCTCTTCCGAGTACTAGGTTAAACCTGGTTCCCAAAATTAATACACTGTTATGTGCCTTGGATCCATTATGGATGTTTAGGTTGGGGCAAAAGGTTCATTATTCTGTAGGCATCAGTGATGTTTCTGAATAATACTAAAGCAGATTGTCTTCCAAAAGAAGCAAGAGATTCTCTAGCACTCTATTTTGATAGCTCTTCAAGAAATATCTTACAAATAACTCTTTTTATTTGTCTGTGGGGAAGGAAATACTGTAGTAATGAAAAAATAAATAGAAATATTTAATTACTGTTGTGGTGATTCTTATTCTTTCTGTGAAACATCCTGAGTGAGAGGGCAAGTAGTTCCTGGGAGCCCTGTTAATGTAATAATCCTACAAAAAAGCATTCACTTGACTTCACATTCAACTAAAAAGATGTTTGTTTTGAGCTTTGTGGGTCTGATGTCCAATGTATTTTTCCATTGGTTTCTTCATATGACTTCTTTTCTGTGGAAAAGTGATGTGTTTGCTTTCCTCACGGAAAATGCAGCCCGTGATAACCTGCTGATGGATGAAATAACAGAAACAGGGATGCCTTGATCAGTAGATGCCAGCATACCTCCTACAGCAATAGGAGATATCTCTGTGAGTAATGAGAACAAATCAACATTACCTCTAGGGAATGGAACTCCTGTGTGGTTTTGCTTAACTTTTGGAACAGTTAAATCAGTGCCTCAGATCACTTAGAAAGTTCATAACTTTTATGTTCACAAAATGTTTGTTTTTAAGTAGCATCTTTAGTAATTTATATGCCTTTTGTAGGTATCTGGTATTGAGAACAATGGAGTCTGATGAATCTCTTAAGACAATTTCTATTTATTCCATACAACAAAGCAGCAACTTTGGATAATTTCTTCTGAAATACAGTCACTTATTAATTATATCTGTTATAATTAGATTGTGAGAATTACATCAGTGTTCCTGAATGTTCCCTTCCAAGGTATCACTGCTGAATGGTGCCCATTTTCCTAATGGGAGTGCAATGCACTATAGGATTCAGGTCCTGCTTGGCACAGTTATGCACACACCTCCCATCTGCCTCTGTGTTTGTATAGAATCACAAGTAATAATCATATGGACCACATGAACACCAGAGGCAAGATACCAGCCACAAGTTTCAGAAAATGAGGTTTTCTAAGCTTACACTGATTAGACCTGCAACATTCATTGATTATATTCATTATAGTTACTGCTAATACAACACCTGTTTGACTGAAAGCACATTTGAGACCGCCAATTAGAAATCCAAAGTCTGTCAGAGCCCACAAAACTCTGCCTATAAGTGATATACTTAGTATTTTCAGGCTGCATTATGAAGCCAGCTTTTGTGTTTCTACCATTGAATTTACAGTGAATATCCATAATGACTGTGATGTGTTGAAGTGCCTCTCCCTTGTTCCAGCTGGATGTGAACACTTCCATGAAGGTGATGTAATAGATCTGATCTGAACAAGGACATAAAAAATTTTCAAGCAGGTCAGAATTTATGAAGAAACCTCAACTATGGTCATTGTTAAAAGGTTTCCTGCACCTAGAAACTTTCCTGGGTACTTACAGACACTTATGCACATGATGCAATCTTGTAGAAATCAAGAAATATGTTTGCATTTGCAAGATTTTCTTTGAAGATTATTTTTCAATTTGCTGCGGGCAAACATTAAAATGCGCTCTGTGTTGCCTGTAACATATTATGTAATGTCAATGTGAATTGGTATCGATACATTTTAGCCATACGTAGGTGGAGTAGGTGTAGAATACGTAAGAAGCAAGGAGGAAAAAGGAAGCCCAAAATCTTTGTCCCTTCCTGAAATCCCCATCTTGTTCATGCAGACCCAACACCTGAGGTATGTTAAATGCCAAGTTCAGCTCACTGAAACTAAGTTACACACTTGTAGCAGGTTAAAATTTTCTAGTAAAAGATCAAAGGAAAAAGATAAGTCAATAATCTCTGAGAAGTGTTTTCACATGCACTGTATCTCAAATTGGTTTTCTTTTTTTGCAGGACTTTTGTGGACCTTTTGCTAAATTTGAGGTTATCTGAACATCAGTGTAGCATAACAGAGGTGTACTTTTTTGGCCAATTAAGTTAGGTATCCTGTTTTATTTCATATTCCTTGTGCTTTTTGTGAAACAGATTTCTGATATTTGAACAAAATTTTCCTTACTTTAACTAACTCAAAATATCAAAAAGAATGAATGTTTTATGCCTGGAAGAAGACAAATGATGATAAAATTGTTCTGAGCAGGTAAAATAATGTTTTAATAATTATATTAAGTTAAATTGAGTAGTTAATGTCATAGGTACTCACCCAGGCCAAACAGGGGAGAGTAATGCATGCGAAGACATGTTAGCACTCTGGAATTAAATATCAATAGGTAATTATGCTTATGGACTTTCCATCTGGAACACTCAACATGTTTTTATTAATTGATGTCAATTTTTTTTTGTCATTAAAGTTAAGTAAGAGCATTTGGGAGGTAAAACCCAGTATATTCTAGTAATAGCCTTGTGTTTTCTCTCGAGCCTGTTGCAGCCTGAAGATGCTTGTAGACATCTAAATATACAATTCATTAACCCCATTATTGGTATAATTTCTTCAGTAGATAATTTTTATTCTCTGTCTGAATGTTGGTTTTGTAATTGATGAAGTAGGATACAGCAGAAAGGGAGGTTTTGCTTGGCTGTTCATCCCTTATTGGTACTGGATTTTCTCTTCCAATTTAGTTAAGATCCTAGAACTTATGATAGAACCATGACAGTACTTTCCATTTAAAACAACATTTTTTATGCACCATGTATTCTAATTCATAGGAAACATTTATGCAGGTTGAGAACTCCAGCCTGAACTTTGAATAATCACATACCTTATGTATATGTATATATGAATAATATATATATATACATGAATAATGATATCTCCAATTTGTATCCCTCTTGATAATGAGGGATATGTGTTCACCTTAACTAACATTTAGTGATGTGTAGAGTTTCATCTTTTTCAGCCAGTAAAATATCTATTGCAAATGTATTTTTACCTTGTTGTTTAAATAAAAGTAGTGTAACTAATTTGCAGATATGAAATAAGGAATTCTTTACTTATTATTAATGTTAATTTAAAAATCTGTAAAAGATTTGCATAGCTTTGAAAAACAGGAATTAAAATACTTACAGAAATTTCATGGAGTTTGTAACAACATACGTAAAAGAAGATAACAAAACAATTTCTAAGTTGCTGCAATTTGCATTTTTGCTGTCTCCCAGCACTTCTGAATGTTGTTCTATTTCATTTTGACATTTTAAGTGATGGCCATGGAACATTTTAAAACTTTAAAAAAAAAAAACAAAAAAAACAAGCATCTGATCAAAAAAAGCCAACTTCTGACCATATTACATTAGTCCTGATGTTTTGAAAATGTGTGACTTTACAGTTCTTTCGTGATACAAGTACAGAATGCCATTTTTAATCAAGGTCTGCCATTGTAAAAGAAGTAAAAGAAGGTACGGGTAAGCACACAAAATTAGTGGAGAGAATTTCTTGGAAATCTCCAAGTAGTAATAGAATCCACAGTAATAGAACAAAACATTTTGTCAAGAACAAACAGTATCAAATTTGATCTAATTTCCTTCATTAGTGTGACCTGCTTGGTGTGTAAGTGGAGAGCAGTGAATGTCATTCAAGTTCAGTAAGGATTTTGTGCTGTTCTGCTATGCAGCTGCAATAAACAAACCCACGAAATGGGATCTAAATTAAATCACAGTTGTAGGGTTGTAGAATTGGTTGAAACCCTCAACTAAACAGCAGTCATCAGGTTATCAAAGTGAGAGGGCATAGACTGAGATCTGCAAGAATTACAGAACAGTTTAGGCTGGAGGAGACCTTTAAGGATTATTTAGTTCCAACCTCTGCAATGAGCAGGGACAGCTTTGACTAGAGCAGGTTGCTCAGAGCCATATCTAACATCTCCTTGAATTTTCCAGACATAGGGCATCCCCCACATCTCTGGGCAACCTGTTCCAGTGTTTCACCACCCTGATTGTCAAAGACTTTGTTCTTAATATGCAATCTAAATCTACTGTCCCCTTCAGTTTAAAACCATTACCCCCTGCATATCACAACAGGTTCTGCTAAAAAATCCAAATGTGGTAATGGTGTGTATCTTCACATGTACTTTTGCCTGGAAAAGAACACAGAAAGAATTTGCTGCTGCTGCTTTTGCTGATTTTGTTTCTAAATGAGTTGAATGTCAGAAGGATACATTATTTTATAAAATACATGGCTAACATCAAGTTTTAACAATCATGAGCTGGATTGCTTGTAATCAAAAGGGTGAATTTCAATGAAGAGAAGCACCTTTCCCCTTATACTGCTACTGCTGTATTTTCTTCTGATGATTCTACTAATGATGAAATTGTTGTCTAGCGATGCTGCAATTAGATATTCCAAGAATGGACATAACTGCTCTAAATTGTTACTTCAGAACAATTTCAATATTAATTAACTTTTTAGCAAACCTTAAACAGGTTTGTTTCAAATTTAGTTCTTGCTAATCTACCCATCAAGGACAAACAAATTTTGCAATATGAAGTAAGAACTCAAAAACCTCTTCTAATAAACATTTCCTTTTGCAAACCCTGCCCTTACCTCATAGTTCTTCATCTCTGAGAATGTTCTCTCCCCTTGCCATTGCTGGAAAACATAGAGAAAGGTGATACTAATGGGGTGGAGAGGGGAATTGTTCCACGTTTTGCTACTATGTGCTGTAGCTAGCAGAGAGCACATGGCCAGCTTTTGGAAGGTTGTTTTTTTTTTCTAATATGCTTTTGCAGTTTTTTTGCAAACTCTGTATTTCAAAAGATTTGGGAAGAATGTCTGTGATATTACATTTCCTGGTACGGGACAATCTTGTAACATTGTACCTTCTCCTTCTGTAGTAAATCAGGAAAGCAATGGATCTATGTGTGATTGATTGTCTCTGCTCAGTCAACTAGAAGCTGGGAGAGCCATGATGGAGGCTTCTGCCACTCTCTCCTTCCCTACTCCATAGTCCTGTCAAAGTCCAGTGGCTTAAGGAGTGCTCAGCAAAGGCAAACATTTTACCTCTGTGATGGATATTAAACCAAGAAACCACTTTAGACTCCTGCCCCTTGCATTCAAAATCAGCTTAAACCAAACCAGAGTTTCCTTTGTGCCTTTCAAGCTTCATTTCCTTTTATCATTCCTATTGCAGATAAAGACCCTGATAACACTTTATTTTCTTCTGGCCAGTGTATTATCACAGAGTATTCATCAAAGGGCACTGGACTGCTCATGGTTATGGGAAAAATGAGATTGGAGCTACAACACTTTTTAGGCCAAAACCAGTGGTTTTTTGAGCACAACCTGTGGTTTGTGATTTTTGGTTTATTGTGCCGGGCATCTGGCCTTGTTATGGATATTTGGATCGTTTTTAATTCATAACATTGCAGCATGTACTCTGAACAAGATTCTGCTTTGCCAGTCAAATTGCTGTCACTGAGGGCCAGCTGTGAAACAGGAGGGAAGCCTAGATGTTACTTTAGCTTTCATGTCTTGGTTTATGT
This sequence comes from Polioptila caerulea, assembly GCA_013397295.1. Classification (NCBI taxonomy): domain Eukaryota; kingdom Metazoa; phylum Chordata; class Aves; order Passeriformes; family Certhiidae; genus Polioptila; species Polioptila caerulea. The sequence continues at coordinate 438,127 of VYXF01005574.1, forward strand.
GTTTGTTCTGTTATCAGTGTACTAGAAAATCAAAAACATGTTGTGAATCCAGTAGGAACAGTAGAGAAAAGGTCCTCAGCCTCCCCCTGGCCCTAGCAGCATAAGAAGGTAAAGTGGGTGTGCACCTTGTGGGAGTCTGGAACAAATCTGGAAGTCAGTTACAAAGGATTAGTTGCAGTCTTTGGAGCAGATTGTCTGTGAGATGTCCTAAATTGCTCTCAATTTCATGTATTTAACTACTATGTAATTTACTACAGGAAATGAGGATTTCGGGATTATTTTTAAAGAAAACCCTCAAGAAAAAAAGGATTTTGATCTAGGCATTATTTGGGATTTTCATGGAAGCACAGCTCAGTTTTTTTATTGAGGCTTTATAAACATAAATAGATTGCAAATTACTGGCAAATAAGAATGAACATGGTATATTAGCTTTAATGAGTTACAGAGCAGTTTGGGTCAACTTGTGAAACCACCCCTTTCCTACCGTGTCAGAGAGTGCTGGATATTCTCTGTAAAAGAGGAAGGAACCTCTATGCCTAAATTTGCTCTGCCAGATTTAAGCTTCCTAGGGGGAGAAAAAGGATAGGCATTCTGTGCATTTCAGATTTAACTTTAAAAGTCACAGTGACCAAAATGTCATTATTCTATGAGATGACCCAAAGGAACACTGGTTGCAGGCAGTCCTCACATTCAGCCATGATGCTGCATCTTCATTCAAGAGGCTGAAAGAACACACCTTTACCAGTTTAACCCAGCTGGCCTAATCTGTCTGGATGTTAAATCCAGACTACATTTTATGAAATTATTTACAGAATTCTGTTTGTTGCCTTCCTAGTTGTCTAGTTGATACACAAGTAACCACTGTATGGAGGTCAGCTTGGCTTTATTTGAGCAGAACCTTGTTCCTTCCCATGGAAAAGCTGCAGCCCAAATGTCAGGTTGTTTTACTTGGAGTACCTCATCTGGGTAACATTTTTAGGATGAGATTTGTTTTAACACAGGAAAAAGATTTGTAGAATATCTGAGCTGTCCCCTTTACACAAGGCGTTTTGCAATCAGTAATTAAGAGCTGTTTGAAAAGCGAATATGCAGAATGTCAAACCCAGACTCTTAAACACCCTTTTGTTGCTGAGACAGAAGATTACTTAAGGTAGTTACCAGTCTTTTCAGCAATTAATTCAACAGCATCCTCTAAAAAACTATGCTTGTGCCTGATACTGTGTCAGATTCTGTGACAGATCTGCCTCTCCAAAGGTAAGGTCTAGTGTAGCTGCAGGTTTAAATTGGCTCTCAAAGACTTGAACATGGCAGAGTTTCACTAAGAGTCTGCGAAAAAGTCAATTTCCTCCAACAATACAGAATTAGGGTTTTAACACCTTACTGGCAATCAAGAGTGCTTCATTCTCTGCCTTCTTGTGCCCTTTCTTATCAACTCCTTTCTTTTTAAAGCTGTACAGACTTTCTTTGCTTATTAGCCTTGGTAGCTACTATCAGTCCCACTCTTCAGACTGGGTGTACTTCAGGTATCCTCAGGGACCCCTTCCTAGTTCCTTTTGTTGCACTCTCACTTAATAAAAGTCACTTCTGAGACTGAACCATCAACAGTTACTCTATCAGATACAGCCTATACCTGCCCGTAAGAACCTTTAAATAATTTCTCAGTAACTTAAGCCAAAGGCTAAATCTTTGTAAATATCCATGTGTTTTCATTATTTTATAAATAATTAGCTCATACCTACTTTATAGAAATACCTGGGCCACAATCTTCAAAATGTTTATGAGGAAATAATTAAGACAGTGAAGAATTCAAGAGATGTATGATGAAGGGAAGGCCAAGGTTTTAGATTTCAAGTAAGTATTGTCTCAAGTTAAACTGAAGTTTTAATTATCTACTTAGATGAACAAAACTAAGACACAGAAGTGTCTTACATGTGGTAGTCTCACTTCTGTACCCACACACAAGTATACTTAAATAATGTGATACATAATTTACAAGTTAATAAATGAAAACACACATTCCCATGCTCCTACTCCCCATTTATTTTTTTTCTCTTATAAAGATTAATCTGTAAGTATATATGGCTTCCCTTCACTGCAATACAAAGCAATACTTTCATCCCTTGACTCAATACAGGTTAATACCTTGCTATAAAAGATAAAAAAAGACAGTGAAAATAAAAGTGAATTCACATTAAATTTTGGTGCTGAAGGGGCTTCCAAAACTATGGGAGAGGCAAGTTAACAAAAGCTCCATTTCACATGTTCAGAAAGACTTTCCCAAAGATTCTCTAATGTCTCTGATATCCAAGGAGATAACCCCATTCAAAGAACTACACCTAATTTCTAGTGCATTTAAAAATTGTTCATACATTTCACAGCTTTGCAATAGTATATGTAGGCACAACAGAAGAAAGGACGAAGGCAAATTTTAAGCATAGTTTATTAATTTCAAGTAATTGCCACTTCAACATCCTTCACCTACATTACAATTTTACACATGCTGTAGAAGATCCCACTATCTCCAGCAGTATCACAGTCTGGGGTCTGCCTTCTGTATGGGGGTCAATATACACATAAAGGTTCTTCAGAGGTTTAATGCCACTTACCCTATGTATGGAGATAAAGTATTATTAAAAAGGAATCATTATCTTCTATTAAAAACTCTTGAACAGTAATTAATTTTTAAACTAATTAATGTACACCAAGGTAATAAAACACATTCTAACTCCACAGGGCTGGAATCTTGTTTGTTCTGAAGGCTTGGAAAACTGTGTTAACAAAGTTAAATGTGAAGCTCCTTGTCACTATGAGGGAGAAGGAAACAGAAATCGGCACAGTAGATTTAGCCAAACCTTCTGTAGGTAGGACCTCTAGCAAAGACATAAATTAAAAACTTGTGCTCAGGAGGAAAAGATAAGTTATCCTCCCTATTCAATGAGCTGAGAAATTGTTCACCCCATTGCACAGCTGTTCTGTTTGCACCCAGCCACAACTGTAGTGGCAGCCACAGCTACTCAGAGACCTCACGCTACAGGGACAGGCATTGCCCAAACTGGAGAGAGACCTTAGCTGTATCACAAAATCCCCAAGTCCAGAGTTTTTTGAAGCCTGAACTAAAGAGTTTTCTACTGTTGCCAACAAGAGGTATCAGCTGGATGGGGGACTGAAATCCACTTTTTAAAAAATAACCCCTGCCAGCAATTCTCTGTATGGATAATTAAGTTTGACAGAATTAAAATAACAAAGTTAAAGAAAAAAAGTGTATCACCTGCTTAAATGTTTACTGGTTAACACATTTATTTTAAGCAAATATAATGGCTGGGCTTTTTTTCCTAAATATAATAGATTTTGTACTGCTCATTCTACCATTTCAAGAAAACTACATTTAAAGAGTAATGCTAGTTTACCTATATTTAATTACAATAAAAAATCTCTTCAACCAGAAACAAAACAGTCTATGTAACAAATTTTAATACAGCAAGTATGATTCAGGAATTATCATTAATGCAGCAGTGTTAATCAATTCTAAATTGAAATGCTGGAAACTAAAAGATTAAGACAGAACTAGATGAAGAGTATTTTTCATATCTTTTATAGGACAGAAACCTTTGTTCATGTCTTCTGGTAGCCTTCATCTTCTTTTGAGCTGCACCTACAACACAAAGAACAAGTAAACGAGCAACTTTATGCTTCTCCAGAACAGCTTAAAACAATTCTGTAGGCATTAAGGGGCATCTTTTCTACTGCTTTGTTTCTGTATCACCAACTCATTTCATTGTTTCATATTCCTATTTTAAGAATAAAGTACAAAGCAATAGGAAGAATAAGCTATTTCTACATCTGTGTAAAAGTGCCCTCAGAAGTGCTGCCTATGTTGTAAAAGTGCAAGTTACACTTGCTGTATTTAAGTAGCAAGCAACTAGTGTTTCACCAAACATGAAAGCTAACTTCTTTTATTTCCTGTATGAAAAAGATGCCTCAATATGTGGAAATATGGAGAGACTGGTTTCTATTAGGAATTTTACAATATAAATTGAGAAGAGACAGGTTGAAGGTTCCAAATAGGTCTACAAAACCACCCATCTCCTGCTTGTTTCGTAGTTAGTTCATTACACCTCCTCGGTGGGGTATTCCCCACCAGCAGAATGACCTGCTTTGTGGCATTTTTCCTCATTCTTGAGTGCACCAAGAGTGCATGACTTGCCATTATGTACCTAGATGGATACAAAAATCCTTCTTAGTTCAAAATATTATAAAGTACGTGAAACCAGTGGGGTTTTCACAGCCTGTCAGAATAAATTAATAAAAAATGAAAAGATGAACTTCTTAACATCGTCAAAGAGAACATTAAAACAGCAGTATGGACCTGAAAAAGTTGTTTCTGTTTTCCTCACCCTGTATAACCAACTCAATTGTCTCAAGCTCTTTTAACTTGTTGCTAAATGTTTATCTACACATGCTGTCAGAAATAACCTTGTTAGGAAGGTGAAGTTGGTGTCTCAGCAAATCAGACCCATGGAGTAGGCGTTGAGTGGCCTGTGACTCGCTTTCCTTTTTTCTCTTTCAGCACCATCAAAAGGAAAAGTGAGAAAAACAGCACAAACATTAGTTAATGCCTGAATTTAATCCCATGTCCTACAGGAATAATTTCATTACAATGAAAGCAGACAGACAGTATCTGTAGGGTTTTTGCTTTGTTTTTAAGCAGTGATAATTATATATCCAATTAATATAGCCTATAGCTCTCCCAAAGATCATAACATTTAATAATCCCTTTAATTAAATGATTAATAGGAAATGCAGGGGTGGGTCTTACAAATTACCTGATTTACCATCACTGAAGACAGATTCTTTTAAAAATGGCTACAAATGCCTTGTTCACAAAAGACTTTATTATCTAATGATGCATACTGAAAACATACAGAAATCTGCATGGTCCACTTTACATGCAGCAGAACAATCTTCACTTTACAATAAGTAAGTGTCAACTGTTTTATGCAAGAGACAACACTTTAAAGTCACATTTCTTAAAGAAAAGCTTCATTTACAAAAGAAATAAAAGGTAAAGAAGCAATTACCGCTTTTAAAAAGCAGCTGCTTTGTTCAAGAGTGGAAGGTTTATGCCTGTATTGAAAGACAACATGATCACAAATAATGAAAACAATGAACAAATGAAACACTTTTAGCATAAAGCAGTACACTTTCAAAATGACATACAAATAGTTAAAAATTTCATTATGTTGTCTATCTATCCTTTATATATAAGGTCTTTCAAATGAGATCCCAACATATGTAATTACTAAATGAAAACTCTTCTGTAAGTATTGGTTCTATGTCATAGTGAACTGTATTTAACAAAATGTATACAAAGTCTATAGCAAGTTGATTAAAAAAACTAAAGTAATAAGAAACAGTACACTGAAGGCGCTCTATCCATCAAGTGCGCTCTCTCCCAGTTTTAAATGTGATGAACAGAACAGAAGTTGTAACTATGCCACGGTTGCAATGCCAGAAAAGAAAACAAGATCATTTCTCAAACATGCAGGGAATTCTGCCACAATGCTATTGTCTCTCATTTGTCAGTTGCTCCAGTAAAATAACAGCTTAAACACCGGTGATGTTGATGGGTTAGCTTACCTTCAGTGTACTGAAAGTTGTACACAACCTGCTTTAAAAGAGGAGACCATCCCTGCGGGCAGGCTCAAGAAGGAACAGACCCCCTTCGGCACTGACTACACCAAGGGCATGCTGCTGTGGCCTGCACACACACACCTAGGAAAATGTGAATATAAACAGCATTTATGCTGGCCATTTTGTAAAGACAAAAATGAAGCCAAGTCTGCTAAAAACAAATCAACCACCCAGTATTACTGCTCTCTCTTTTTTTTTTTCTTTCTTTTTTTTTTTTTTTATAACAGATGCTTTTTGCCTTTTATAATATATACGAACTGCAACCATATACATTAGCATTGTACTTTTGTGCAGTCTTGGCAATTAAAACAGTTCTACAGTGAAAATCTTCACATAAGACACAAAACAGAATTACTCTAACATTTCTAAAAGAAATATCAGCCTTGATGTTAATTCAAATGTATCATTTCTTCCTCAACTTTGCAGGGGAAATATTTATGTTTATATACATTAATAACTGCTGTGAAATTTCTTCAGTCTTTGTATCTTAATTAATCAAACCCTTTGAACTTCTTCATCAGGTTTAAATTTTCTCCTGGATGAAGGCGTGCTGCAGAGCCTGGTTGATGCTAATCCGTTTAGCTGGGTCTAGCATTAGAATCTGGTCCAACAAGTCCTTAAGCTGGTGCACTTTTTTACGCTGGTCTTCAGGGAGTCGTTGGCACCCAATCAAGTCTGCTAATAGGTCCTTGGTTGGATTAATGGTGCTCATAACAGTAACTTTCTCCTGCAAAGACAGAAATGGCAGCCTTGTAGAACAGAAGTAATGCACAAACCCCCCCATCCATCCCTTTTTACAGAGCTTCAGCAGCAGCTTTTCTGCAGGCGTGTCCCACATGGCCTCATAAATCATCATGTGAAGAGAAAAGAGTGCAAAAAACACTGTCGGGGGGGAGGGGCACCAACACAGGTTCACATGTGACCTAACATCCCAGTTAATTCAGAACATGGAAATCCACATGCAAAGTTCCCATATCTGACCACCAGTTTGTGATTCTTCTTAAATATAATATGTCAGAATGGTACCAAACTTAATAGTGACCTCATACAATACAACCAGATCATACTGAATGTCCTTCTACAAAATGAAGGCAGAATTTCTTTTATAAGTAATTTTAGGATAGATTATATGGAGACACCCTGTATATCTACCAGATTAAATTTAAATTTTTCTTATTCGTGTTCCTATATCCTAGGAAAAAAAAATAAAATCTCTTTTTCCTTTTTTTTAACTATGTAATCTGCCCATACTGCTGCAAGAGGACTTTCTAATAGCTTATAAATTCTCGTTTTTAATTAGGAAGCCAAGGTATATTTGAAAGACCATATGTTGGAGAGCTTGGAAAAAGTGATGGGTTAGTCAACACATAGAGGACCTTACCCTTTCTGTCACTTTATCTACTTCTATATACATAAAGTTGAGATTTTGATCAAAGTGCTGATCTTTGAACACACCTTTTCGAATCATCTGGAAAATGAAGAAGAGGCAAGAGTTTCAGACAAGTTCTCTGTGTCTTACACGTTTCACAATTAACATTGATGTCTATTAATTTACTGCAACGGAGGTAATTTAACACTAATTAAAAAAATCAAAAGGATAGGAAGAGATTGGATACAAAGACACAGTTCAAACCCTTTGAAAAAGGACACAGTATCTTTCATTGACTTACGCATTTTTTTTTCAGGTCAGTGCTTAGAAGTTTTCTGCTTTCACTTTATATTTAGTCTATGAAAAAGAAGCTGTATACTTTCACTTCGTAAGATTTTAAATCAGTATAAATTACACAGTCAGAGCAAAGTCTAGTATTTACTGTTAAGAAAAGATGTATATGATAAGAAACAGAATTCCAAGAGAACAAAGACTGTATGTTCTACTGCTCACTAGAGCAGTTTCACATATATTAAGTACTTATTTTTCTTACCTTGTTTGGCATCTTTCCTTTGAGATCCATGGCAAGTTTCAACATATGGTTATTGGTTTTGCCAGGAAACAGAATTTTTCCTGTATAAAGCTCATATAATGTGCAGCCTACAGACCACATATCTATACCATAGTCATAGATTTTTCCTATAACTGAAACAGAGCAATTCCAGTTAATTCCATAAAGGCAGACTTTGATATAATATCACAAAAGCAGATAGATGAAAAAATTCTGATTTGTAAACTGTATTGATGCTGCTCTTCTTTGGAATGAGAAACTACCACAAAAGAAGGATGTAAACCTTTTAGCTTTTAAAGTACCCCTATTTTAGAAAGGAAGGTTTTTACCTAACACTTAAACTGATCAACTCTAAATTAGCAAAAACAAGAAGTCAGAACAACACCTCTAAATTGAAACTTAACTATAACCCATCAGAATGACTTCTCACTGAGCTAACAACAACATACATGAAGAGTCACACAAACATGCCTTCAAAATCTGAATTTTTGACAATCACTTGCTATGACTAGAGAATAAATTCCAGTCAAATTTTGGTCTGCTAATATTGGCACCTGGTGGTACGTGATGGATGTAGCTAATCCAAAATGTACTTACTGATTTCTGGAGCTCGATAAAATCTACTAACTAGATAGGGTGTGATGTCGTTATCCGCGACATGCGAAGCTGAGCCAAAATCACAAAGCTTTAGTATTGTTTTAGACTCATTCACCTGAAAGTTAAACATAAATACCCATTAGCACTATCTGTGGACAGAACTGATAACAGAACGGTAAAAGCAGCAACACATATAAGTGAGAGACAGCAAAAAGATTCAGCCTTTAAATTAGGAGTTCCTTCCTCTCTGTATTATTAAAAAATTATAAAATTCACTCAAACTGAAAGTGGGAATTAATGTCTTCAGATCCCACAAAATAAAAAAAAAGTCAATTTAATGTACTTTTCCCATAACAAAATATGCCTGGTGGACCCAGATTTCATTCCAGATACTGAAATTTTATGGATTCAGAGCTGCAACTCCAGTATCCAGAGCACCACTTATAAAACAGTGTATTATTCACCCCATGCTTACAAGGTAGATTTTACTGCTGAGATAGTAATAAGAGAACATTTTAGCTAAATTAAAAATATGAGTTTGTCACAGGGATGTTGTCCGAAAAAACCACAGGAAACCACTGGATTCCTCTGACGTAGATCTCATGCCCTACTGGAAAAGAGGCATTAAGGACCTTTCCCCATCCTCTCACTCACATAAACAAAATCTCCATTCAGACTCAAACAACCTACTTCCATTTTGCAGAAAGCAAGAACAGCTCTCAACTATTGATGGGAAAATTTCAAATATTTTTCTTGCAAGACAATGTCTTACTTTAGAAAGTCTGTTTTCTATAAAGATAGAAGGGGATGCATGTTTTTTTGAAGGACATTTTATTTAGATGCTGTGTTGTATTTCTTTCTCACTATTTATACCACAATATCATTCTATATCAAAGTGTGAACCCTTAACATTTTCAGAAAATTTGACTTCACCTAAATTAATAGAATGATATGAATTTCAAATACTTTATTTTACGCTACAGACCATGCAAAAGAAAAGTTTTAATTATTTGTTACTTACCAAAATATTATCTGGTTTAATATCTGCATGTAGGATATTGCATCTTTTAAGAAGTTTTAAAGCCAGGAACAATTGCTGGCTGTAGGAACGCACAGCTTTTATGTGGAGTCCAACATCTTTCCCATACTTCTTCAACACCTCTCGTAAATTCATACTGTTAAGGGAAAGGGGGAGAGAAGAATTGGAAAGAGCTTAACAGAAAAACCAACAGTGGCCTCCTAAATACTAAGACAAACTCGAACAAACCAGTTAGCTATAAATATTTTTTGACAAATGTAGCATTCAACATTGCACTCTGTGAGTTGCAGAATTGAAATAAAAAGACTGGTCAATCAGATCTGTCTTATGCTTTAACTTACTACACTGGTCTTACTAAGTTCAGAGCATATTTTTAAACAATATTGATATGAGAGGATTTATTTGCACATGAACAGCATTTTCTTAACAACAATAAACCCTTTGTACTAATTTTCTTCAGAAATAAATGAAAAAAGAAACACACAAAAGACAAAAGTTGAGATTTTGTTTGTGACTTCAGCACCAGAAAAAAAAGACCACCATTCCAGGATAAAAACATAATTGGACATAAATAAGGTACAAGTGTGTTATCAAGAGATAGTGTATCACAAGACAATAATTTTGTCTTAAAAAATAAATTAATAAAAAATGAATAAATAAAATAAAAAATGAATAAAAATTCATTTTATTAATGAAATATGATAGTAATCTCGTAAAATTTGCATTGTTTCAGTATACTTATCTTCATCCCAAATATGGCAAAACTTAAAATATGACATACACAGAAAACTTAGGATTTGAACAAGTGATGTCTCTAAGTAGGAATGGGGACTAAGGCAATTAATATATCTGATCTACCATAAAACAGTATCTACACTCAACCTGTCACCAGAGCTTAATTACTTGAACAGAAAGTGAGAATGCAAAGAACCACTGTAACCATTTTCTCCCTAAGGCTGTGTTACTATATGTGTACTCTTTACAAATTATACAGCATTTCCTGAATCTCTCTGGGAATGCATCTTAATACAAACTCTTAAAATGAAGAATTATGAAAACTAATAAAAATACTGACACATGCAAAAAATCATTAAGAGCAGTACTAGTGAGATGAACCATCTTTAATGTATTATCTTGTTTCAAATATTTTCCAGGCAGAAAACCCACAACAGTGCTAAAAATAAAACAGAAATAGTTGAGTAGTCTGTGAATTTGTGCCCACAGACAATTTTTTTTGTTGTTGTTTCAAAGTTCCTTGCATTCTTGAATCTTGGTACTAGAACAAGGCATCAAAACAACAGCCCAATCTAGAAAGGTGAAGAACACACCGTAGTACTTTACTTTTTACAGAGAACCCCAACATTTGTCATCTTACCTGAGTGGCTCAAATACCAGACAGAGATGTTGTTTGTGGTAGAAATGCCTGAACAACCGTAGACAATGAAACTTGTCATCAGGATCAGCATCATTGAGCTTCTTTAAAAATTCCAGTTCTTTTAAGCCAGTTTTTTGCCTGAAAACAGAGAAATGTGATTTAAAAAAAAAAATCAGCTGTGTGGCTGTAATTATCCAGAAATGAGAAGTGTCTTGTTATTAGTTAATGTACCACAGCTTAAAAAACCAAAATCACAACAATGGTTTGCTTTCAGTGACTACACATTGAGTAACTTTATTTAATCCCTGGATATCCACCATACCTTTGCAACCTACTTAACCTTTCCTCCTCACTCTCAGTTGCATGCAAAAGGCTAAAACTGGATTTTGTCCTGTAATGTGACAAATTTCAAATAGCACTCACTTGAGAAGTTTACTTGTTTAAAAAAGTGCTTCACCACATAAAACAGTATGAAAAGATTTAAACTGAATTGACTATAGATTCAATTACACATCCAAGCTTATGACCTGTACAACACACTGAACTAAAACAGCTTATCACCCTCCTTTTTGCCTTTAAAACTTTTCTAGATGCTTATTCACATAACTAAAACAAATTCAGTTACACACACAGTAAGACAACTTTTAAAACTTCCAAGGTAAAATACATAGAAAAGATTTTCATTTAAGTCGTCATTAACAGAAGAGGACACATGAAATGACTGTATAAATACTGCAGCAGATGGTGAAAATAAGTATTGCAGACAAGTCAAGTCCTCAAATGACATAGTTTAAGAGATCTTGTAAATGCTCACTCATTCTGAACAGCCTCCTTTTTTGTATTTCAACAGTGAGAGTCTCATCTCTTTTCATGTATCTTATATATATGCAAATGTTTAGAAAATGAACAAAAATAATTAAATGTATGGAGATCTTTTTGTAAATTGCAGATGATTGACAGGGATCCAACCCACAGCCTGCCAAATAGATCTGGTCCATCAAAACTAAATTTTTACAGTCCATAACTCCCATCTCAAGAAACATAGGGCTCATAATCAGCTGTAGTCTTGGTTTTTTGCTATCACTGTTCCCTGCAGTTTTGCAAATGAGAAAGTGGCCTGACAAAAGTGCAAGCACCCTTCTTCCTGTGATAGCTGTACAGAAGCGTGGATACACAGTCCTCAAGCACTTCCCATTATCTGGCTCATATTAGCAGAAAAGGCAGGAGTCACAGCTGTGATCTGCTACTTCACTTGAAACAAAGGGAGATTCAAATCACGTCATGAAAAGCTTCCAACTGTTCCACATGCTTTACTACCATCAAAAAACCCCATCACTTACATAAGTTCATTGTTCCTGATGATTTTCACGGCTACCTCTTGGTTTGCTCTGGCCATGTCCCTGGCTCGCACCACGTTGCTGAAGACTCCCTGACCCGTGTAACCATAGACATTGTAACGTTTATCTAGAACTTCACCTATGTTAACACCTGAGGGACAAAACACAGCAACTTCAAGTTATGAGGGATAAATGTAATGGAACTTTTCAAGAAAAATAAACCATTCTTTATCATTACAAAATATGAGGGTAAATAGCAAGATCCTTTCATTTCATGGTGTACAGTGTTTTGTATCACCTATCTACGTGGAAATTATGGGCAACAAATGGTGATTCTCTAAGTCTGGAGTCCTTTCAAAACTGAGGTTAAAACCTGCCTGCTTGTTTTATCCATTACATTACACACTCAGAAAGAGCTCTGGGATACATCTACATTTCAACCACATTTCAGTACTTTCACACATGAGGATCTTCTGCACTCAGCACTCTCTCTCGACCCGTCCTTGCTGATAAACAAACACAACTTACGGTAATAGCCTTCTGCATCTGTCCAGTTATCCCTGAGATTGGGGTTTTCTTTGAAATCTTTTCCAAACCCAGCAGCCCTTAGACGAGCACTCTGAAATAAAAAGAAGAGTAACAGCTTCGCCTGTGTGCTCTGTATTTTTCCCTGCTGAAAAACTCATCTCTCCACAATACACACTTATCTTGCAGGAGAGAGAAATAATTTGATGGTATTTACATACCAGTATTTAAAGACTGATGCAAGGAAAGAGGATGAGTTCAACCAACAAATTATTACTAAACATAAATGTGCAAAGTTTGACTTAATACTGACAAGGAATTTATGTAAGTCACGTTAGAATGCACATTTTGGGCCATCTAAGTAAGACTTATTTACAGTAAGTTTATAGTAAAAAAGCATAGCAATTTGCAAGGAAAACACAACTGTTTAAGCCTTAAATTTCTGTTCATTACATGCCACTTGTTTTATACTGTTATACATACTACTTCTACAACTGCTGTTGACATCTTCTAACAGATTAGGCAATATTTTAATCACAAATTCAAATATATGAGTAGTGAAGTTTGTCTTCTATTGAATATAAGTTTCTAGAAGGGGGAGCTGCTCACTTACAAGCCATAAAAATCCCCACTTGTAATTTCTGAACTTTTAAAAATGCACCCTGACACACACTCTACCTTTCAAGTATTCATCTTTTTCCAGGTCAGTAGGATACCAGTGTTATTAAAGTAAAATCACACCCTATGTTGTGTCTGCCATAAAAAATCTCAAGTTAATTTTGGTTTAAGGTAAGAAGAAAGTTCTTGTCTTATTTCTCTGTGATGTGCATCAGCAATAATGCAGAGCATTTATGGAGAATGGTATGTAAAGTCTCCAAAGCAGTGACTGGACTGCCAAGATCTGAGGGTCACTGCAGCTATTTAGAGAAAAGCGAATTAAATAGTGTTTAAGTAAAACCAGAAAATGTATCTCTTCAGAGATACTCCAAATAAGCACCAGATATCCAATGTAGCATCATTAGCCAATTACAGTATCTTACACATTTTTTAATTAACTATACGTGAATCTCTGGAAGAAGCTCATGTTTAGAACATTGCAACATGGTAACAATAATAAAAAGCTAAACTTGTCAGTAGATTAATGTTTTTACCATATGCCATTGTATTCAACAGCAGGTGAATGCCCCAATTGGTTACACTCTGGTAAAACTGCCACTAATTTCAGGAACTTTTGTTTCACTGAAATACTAATTAAGAACCACTTTACCTGCCTTGGCTGACCAAAAGATTGAGAACATACAAGCCACTTAGCAGCATGTGCTTTTACAAATCAAAGTTCTTACAACTGTCAAGTGACAGCGACTCTAACAAAAATCAAGCAGAAAGCAAGCACACATTTCATCTCCAAGAATTACCTACATCAAAGTACGCAGCGAACATATCATCTGATTCTGTGAACATATCAGGAGCTAGCAGCTTCTTCTGAGATGAACCTTAAAATGAAATTCAGATTACTCAACAAGAAAAAGATGTCAAACAATAACTTGGCTGCCAGTATAATTTGGCACTTGGTATCTCTACAACATAGTCTAAGATCCTTATATTGGCAAACAGGTAGCTCTACTAGTGTTTCTAGCAAATACTATTTCACATATTTCACATTCTAGAATATAAAACTCAGACTAGTTAAGTTCTTCAAAAAACTCAAAAATTTATATCTCCTTGATTAACTATGTGTAATAGCTTTCAAGTAAGCATAGCAGAAAGAAAAAAATAGATACTTACATGCTCCCTACAAATAATGACTATATATATGTGTGTGTGTGTGTGTATAAAAAGAAGTATAAATTACTATGTGTGTATATAAAAAAATACATTCACGTTTTCAATACACATGTTCAGGCTTTTCTGCTAATCACAAGATATTTTACTAAAACCCAAAGTCGTAAAGCCCAGAAATTCTTTCTTTGGAAAATGTTTTCTCCAATCCTGTGCAGCTTTTCGTCAAACACAATGTTTACTATTGTGTTACAGAGAAACATTTTTGTTATGGGCAAGATTATCCCTTTCTCACCTTTTAATCATCTTTAAATCCCAAAGACATTTTACTTGGTTGATAAGATAAAAGCAAAGAAATATAAATTAAGTACACATTAGTAAAAGCAACCAAACTTCAAACTATTTCATTCATGCACACATTATGGCAGCCCTCCATGAACATGGTAAATTGGAGACCCTCCCTTGACTATGCAATGGAGAAAAAGAAACTGTTAATTCAGCTCAGAGGCTTCAGGACTCCTGATGCACAAACTCCTTCCATACCAAATAACCAGACTGAAATTTGACAGCATAAAAAATCATCCAGCATGCTGATACCACTGTTTCAGGGCACAGATCTGTCACCTGACACTTGTGGAGAGGCAGTTTATACCACTGTTTTAAGCTACAGACCCTTCTAGACACTTCCTCAAATTTTCCTTTTAGTTCCAGTTACCTGTACTGGGCTACAAAGAGTTATTGACTAGTTTCTTAGCAACTTACTACTCTGGCCCTATAAAGAGGTCAGGATAGAAATAAAAGTTTACTCTTGCAGAGGAAGATAACCCACTAGCTTTAGCTGTTGTTACAGCCACCTCCAACCCAGAATCCTACCACTCAGATGTGAATGTAACTTTAAAAACTGTTTTTACATGTCTGTGAAAAATGCCTACATAGGTAAGACTTAAATTTTCATATGCTTTAAGAGACAAAATTAGAGAGCAGTACATGCTCCAACAAAATAGGAAAAACACGTTGTGTGTTAGACATAATAAGCCTAAATTTGTGGTATGCAAAGAAAGCTCTAAAATGGTTCCTTTCACAGATGCTGCAGGAGAACAATCTGAAAACACACGGCTCAAGGGAATGCCAGGATGAACTACAAAGCAGTACAGCAGTCCCAAAGAGATGCAGCTTTATTACTTGGAGGAGAAGCATCCACTAGGGACAGTGTATTTAGCCCCCAAAGATACTGTGGCACAGGACATGAAATACAAGCTAACTGCAACTGTCCCTCGGAGGGGTTGGGCAGGCTCCACAGCCCTTGTTAAACATTGCTATTGCAATTTAACTGTAGAGAGAAACCAAAGCTGCTTAAACTAGCTCAAGTACGACCACACAGCAACTGCACACACCTCTGACTACTTCGAAGATGTACAGTAATCCACTTTCAAAAGACAAAAAAAGCAGCAGACTTTCAATACTACAGGGTGCACTGGGAGATGTTCCACACTCCTTTTGATGCAGCTGGCACAAGGCAGGTTTTACAGCAAAACTTATTTCATTTCAACATGGCTGTACAATAGAGTACATGAAGGGGGGAAGAGAAAGAAAACACCCATTTCAGCAATTAGCTATGCTGCTAAAATGGACTTACTAGCAATGACCCTCAAAAGCTTTGATCATTCTAAATTACTACAGACCCACCGATACACTTCTGTCACAGTGGCTTTGGCCAAAAAAAGGTGTAAAAGGAGCACAGTTTCCAACCCTCACAAAATAAAGTCTAGGACTATACTAAGCTTCTAAGAAAACAACTTGCCTAAGTGAAAAGAAAAATTTGGGAGGGTAATTCTTAACCATACAGAAAGACATTGTTATTTGCTCTTCCAAATGTAAAGCACAAATTGTGTTATTAGAAATACAGAGATGTTTCACCCATATTTTCCTTCCTAATGAGGAAGCTTTATTTCAATGTTATGTTTTAAGTACCATAATATTTGCGAAAACATTCACAAATTCCACCCAAAAAGTCAATATACTTCCTAGTCTGGAAATACGTAAGTGAACTAAGCCAAGTGTCTGAGCTTTCATAAATTGCATTAGAAAGATTGCAGAATCTTACCATTGTTCTGTTCAACTGTCATGAGGTTGTGCTTGGCTTTCACTGATGCCTCAAACGTGTCCACATTTTCCCGTTCATACTCCTTAACATCAGCAGCAACTCTTTCTAGGATGTCGTCAGGAGAATTGGAGCGACTACGTGTGCTACTTTGAGGGCTGCTTGGTTCAGATGGCACAGATATGTTACTGTCTTCTGTCTGGCCTTTGTATTTCTAAAAAGAAATTTAATTTTTAATCTCACTGTTACTCCTTATCACAAATTAAACATTTTCATATCCACCCTTTCAATGGTTCGGGATTTCAGCTGAAACATTAATCTTTGCTTTCATAATCACCCATGCCTCTAAAGACAATACATTATTTTCAGAATGGGATACAACTTCTGAAAATTTGGTTTGTCACAATGCACCACAGCCCAGACTATCAGACTGAAACATTCATATGTGTTCTTTAGGTCTTTACATTTCTGTAAAAATAGATTACTGAATATTAACTATTTGGTTATGTACAACAAAAGGTCAGCAGCAACAAATTTATTACTAAACCGTCCTTGCACACAAACACTGAAATACAGTCTTTGAGGAAAAATTAATGATTTTATATCCTACATTCTAGAATGTTTCCCAGTTTAATTAGTGTTTTGGTACCGAAAAGTAGCTTTTAGATTCAGTTTTTTATGTGAACTGGAAATCCTATTTATTCATTCGTGTTGAAAAATTTCAGAAGCATAAAAAAATTTCAAACATCATCTTTACAATTTTTGTTACCCTTACGTACTATGAAATTATAGACCTCACTTCCTATCCCAAAAGGTAAAAACCAAGATGAAGAAATGCTTCTACCACTCAGTTATTCAGCTCTGCAATTTGCTTCCAGCCTGCACCAACATCAGGTGCAGCCAATCTTTAAAAAGAATTTATAGGGTTTGACTCAGTCATAGTTCTGAAGGATTTTACAATGGGCTTTGCATAAAACTCAAACCATGAACAGTATTTTTAGTGCTATTTAAAATAAGCAGTACATTGAATCCGATGATTCTGTACCTGACACTAAATAAATACACTACAGCATTTTGCTTGCTATGTTCTAACTGTGTGCCAAATCCCACCTTTGAAAGGAGATAGCTGACTTGTCCTGTACAATGACACCCCCGTTGGCCACAGCTCCTTTCAGGGCTCTTGATCACACATTACACCTGTAATTACTGTTACCTTGTCACCTGGAGTAAGAAGTTCATGCACCTCACATGTGTTTTTAGGGAGGAACCCATGACACTGGCTTTAGATTTTTTT
>VYXF01005574.1:465512-562876 GCA_013397295.1 Polioptila caerulea
TCAGCGGGGTTGGATGAGGTATCGGGAGGGGGCTCTTCGCCGTGAGGGGTCTGCGACACCCCAACACGTTTCCCAGAGAAGCTGCGGATGCCCCATCGTTGGGAGCGTTCAAGTTTGGCCAGAGCTCAGGGCAACCTAGTCCAGTGGGAGGATATCCCGCCTTATCCCTGCGCAGGGCAGGGGCTTGGAACTGGGTGATTTTTAGGGTCCCTTCCAGCCCAGGCCGTTCTGTAATTCTGTGGTCCTTGAAAGGCGTTGCTCCGCTTTATTTGCCTTTCCAGGCTGGGCCTGGCTGTGCCGGGCTGCAGGGGAAGGGTCGGTGGGTTCGGGGCCGGGGCGCGGGGCTGTGTCTGCGTGCGCTGTGGTGGCTCCTGCACCGAAAGGTTTCTCACCAGCGTTCTCGCCTTTCAAAATTAGTATTACATTTAACATGCCGCCTGTCTCCTAGCAGGAGCTGTTATAAACTTAACAGAGAAATGCCGTAACGCTGCTAACCTGTATTTCATTTTTAATTTCAACAGGTGATGTGAGCAGTCACTTATGGCATCGTTTTTCTCATGCAGGACTCTCACTTCTTTCATATAGTCATAAAATCTGCAGACCTCCCTAGGGCTAAAATCTGAATTTGGTTGTCGTTGCTCCCAGACTTTGGATAAGACACTTTGAAATCATCAAGTGGATTTTAACTCTTTTGTTTATTATCTTTTCACAGATTCACAGAATATTCTGAGTTGGAAAGGATCCACAGGGATCCTCGTGTCCAGCTCTTAAGTAAATGGCCCGTACAGAGATTGCACCCACCACCTTGATGTTACCAGCACCACAAGCAACTGCAACTACAGAAAATTAACAAATTTAACTACAAATACTGATGTGTTCTGTCAATGAACCCGCACATCACCATGAGGACATCACAACATCCCAGCTGTATGCTGCACTGCTTGAGGGTTTTGAAGCCCAGATTGCCTGGTCTGGTGGAAATATTTGTGGTGGAGCTCTGCCATTTCACAAGCAGGATCAAAAGTAAGATCAGGATACACCTGGCCTCAAATGTGTGAAACTGATATGGTGTGTCGAATTTCAGGCTGCCCTAAAATGGACCAAGGTAAAAATGAGTTACATGGCATTGGAGATGAAAAGAATGGAAACAAAGAAACTCTTGCAAAAAATTACTGTCTTGTTGCCTGTGTATCAGATGCCTTAAAATAAGAGTCCTTGCTATTGTGACATGAGCTCAAGCATAATCCTCATGCATCTCACTCCTGTGAAATGAACACCTTGTTTGGAGAAGTAGCAGCTTATTTACTGCTTGAGGAACCCTGCAGTGATGACTTCTCTTCCAAATTCCAAGTGAAAGGACAGATAAGCCCAGCCTATGCCTCTTTCCGTCTGTCACATTTCCAGTGTTAGAACTCAGACGTTTGCTGGGGAAATTAAAAGCATCTAAGGCTCAATCAAGGTGTAAACATCACAGGAAAAGTCAGTTCAAAGCTGAATCTAAAGGCTCAGCTCACCCTGTGGAAGATGCTTGTGCCTTAAAGCTGGGTTCTGAGAGAAAGCAGCATTTCTAATTTTGTGGAATGTAGCACTAGAGACAAAAGATGCTGAGGAAATTCATTTAAAGGGTCATGATGTGGATCATGGCTTTAAATGTGTTTATTGTCACATGACTGAATACATCTTAATGGAAAATCATTGAAAATCACACATATGGATAAAAGAAACCTACCAGTGCTTCACCTGTGAGACTGTTTTGTATCACTTTATGAAGTGCCTGGAAAGTGCACAGAAACAGCCATCAGAGGAAACCTCATCTCAGTGCACATCATCTGAAACTGAGCAGATAAGGAATCTTCATGTAGCTTTCTTGGCATTACCAGGATATGGTTACATGCCCACGCAGTGATTTTACCAGTAAGTCAGGTTTTATTTTTTGCTCTCATTCAGTTGCCTCCTCAGCTTAAACTTATTGGTGCAAATAACTTTATTTGGTCCATGCAAAGTGTGTTGGAGCCTTTCAGTGTGAACTGTAAATGCTATCATCAGAAGCTACTGTAAAACATCTTCATTCTGTTTTGAGCAAAGAAAATGTAAGAACTGTAAAAATTCTAAAAATGTGTTACAAATTCACATTTTGATGGTGTTCATTCTGTCTCGTTTCATATTTTGAATATTTCTCTGAGTAGTTGACCATCATGTTCCAACAATTTCAATATTAGTAGCTTTTTAATGACTCTTAATGTTACTGTGAAGGTACTTCTATCAAGGTGAATGCCTTTCATCTCTACATTTCCTGACATTTCTAATAGCTAAATATTATCTCCATTTATAAATGAAAGACCTTGACTAGCATAACCTGTCTCCTAAATCAAAAGGACGTT
The DNA here is from genome assembly GCA_013397295.1 of Polioptila caerulea. Classification (NCBI taxonomy): domain Eukaryota; kingdom Metazoa; phylum Chordata; class Aves; order Passeriformes; family Certhiidae; genus Polioptila; species Polioptila caerulea. The sequence continues at coordinate 467,894 of VYXF01005574.1, forward strand.
GTTCCAGTATTCTGGTTCTGTTCCTCTTTGCATTAACTACAAATGTCACTTCTGTACCAATTATACTTTTTTCCTCATTGCTTAAATAATGCTTCTGTTAAGTAATTGCAAGTGCTTTGCCCTCCATAAAACTGCATTTAGTGCTCACCTTCATGTCTGTAGGTCAAAATCTTGAACAGTTGTGTACAGTGGTAGTCTGGGCATTTTTCTGTTTAACCGTTTCAGTATTGCAGGTGATTGCAGTGATTGATTTTAGCAAGGTTTCCCTGGCTGCTGCTGGGATATAAACTAAATTCTTGCTTTTCATGGGTTGAACTCCAGCTGTGGTCCTGATTGCTCAGCATGGCCAAGTGAAAGGATAGGTGATTGTGGAATAAGGTGATGGCTCACGGGGGTGCTCTGGAGTTTGTGGCAGCAGTCAGGTGAGGAAACAGGCAAGGTTAGGAACGCCAAGGAATGTGGAATGACAGGGCATCCTGTGGTTGTAGCCAGGCATCTGTCTCATGATGTAGGGTTTAGATTAGATTATGAAGGGTTCTGATTGAAAGGCTTAGATTGGATTACTTGTTCTGTTGTTGTTTTGATGCCTTTGTTGTCTTTGGGATACATGGGCTTGTTTTGAGGCTTTAACTGCTTGACAGGGCAGGAGATAGATTTTTTTTAAAAGGTTATAGCAGAATTTCTGGAGAAAAAGGAATTGAGAAAATGGTAATTTCTAGAACTAGAAACAAAACGAATTTTTTGTTTGCTTCACAATGACAGTGTCCCCTTAATTGTGGCTGTAAGCTGAGAACAAGGCTGCAGTCCAGTACAGCTTTTTTGCTAAGGGGGTGGGAATGAAAGCACGTGGAAAGGCAGGTGAAATTCACAGGATTTCAAAACAGAGAAGACTACAGCAGTGAAAAAATTTTGAGTGCTCATAGAAACTATTGGTTTTTTAAGTGAAAGGAGAACTGCTTTTTATTAACAAATTATAAATTGTCTCTTGAATGAGTAATTTCATTCCTTTTGGGTGGGAGGCGTGGGGATCAAAAATCCATCTTCCTTACAACTGTAGTGAGAAAGCTTGGGGCTGTGTTTTCTGAGATGCTCTTTTGACAATTTGCATCATGTCTGGGAGCGATGAATTTTGAAAATTATAACTTACTGTTCATTGTTATGTTAACATGCAGAAAGTTTACTTAATTTTAGCTTCCCAGTGAAAAATTTAATAGGTTAAATACTTAACAATTTTTTAAGGTCTTGGTAGTATTGTGGAATTGTAAATATTTTATGTTTTTTCTGAATATTGCTTACATTTTTGTGATAAATGTGAGCAAAGGAAACATATCTTAATATTTATTTAACACCATGCTAATTTCTATACGTTTTTGAGGCGCAGAAGAAACAATGAAGAAAGTAAGAAATCATCACCTTGCTAATGTTTTTCAGTTGTTTCTTTCCATTAAAGGAAGCTTTACTATAAAATTATAAGGAACTGTTGTCTGCTGATTTATTGTGCTCGTGGAGCTGATACAATGAAAGCCTTCCTGCTGGCTATGGACGTGGTTTTTAAAACAGTTTTAAACACAGCCTCTTAGCACTAAGCTTGTGTTTAACTTAGTGTCAAGTTCTCACTGTAATTGCTAATGTTATTTGGTACAATATGCTTGTTGTAGCTTTTAACCTACTTGAAAGCCTAACTGGTTAGTGGAAAACAATGTACAAATTCAACCTTAAGTCTTAAAAAAAGAGTTCAGAAGTTGCTGCAAAATTGAGTGATTTTCTTTTAAAACTTTTACAAGAAAGATATAGTGATCTCAATTGCATTTCCCTTTAAACAGAAATCCTCTGAGGAAAACCTGCAACCTCCTACCGCTACTTTCTCCAGACCAAATTTAGGCTGCCAGCAGATGTGCTTAGAAAAAAAATGGACACATACAGTGTATTGTGTCTACCACTAAAAATAATCCTTTGAAGCTTGGGTATTCTAAAGTATCTGTTCCTTCAGTATTTTTCATATTTCACAACAAAACAACCCCACTGCAAGTGCATATTTTGCTATCCCACTTTTAGTTGTGGTTTGAAATCTTTGAGAGCTCCTTGTTATCATGTTTTGGTTTTTTTGTTCTGTGTTGACATTGCGAGTGCACTAAGCATTCTTAGAGCTGAGCTAACCTTTGGATTTGCTGCCAGAGTCCCCATGGTCAAATTAGGTCTTCATAATCAATAATTGCTCTTTCTTCTTAAATGCTGTGCATTCAAGCCAAATTTGACCTCATATTGCCTAAATAACCACTGAATACTTTAAGACTACATAGGAGTTGCATTTGAACATATATGTTAATAATTTTACTGTGGATAAATGTCTTTCTTCTGTTTTAAATTAATGTATTTGCTCTTGTTTTTAGTAATTGCAACAAACCGTGGCTTTTAATACAACTAAGGGATGGATTAAGATCTGCAAACATCTGTGCAAGCACAGGTACTGCTTCTAAGTGTACTGAATGCAAGATGTAAGTTTTCTGCAGTTATTTTTCTTTTTTATTCTCTTTCAGTGCTAAATATTAGTAATTAAATACTTGTAATACAAGTGTACATACAAGTAAATTTCTTTTTAATTGATGGAAGAATGCTTTAAAACTCATTAAAATAGATTAGAATGGTGGTTTGAAGGGCAGGGAGGAAGGATTAGGGACTTCTTAGAATTTGCTTGAAGGCACTAAACAAGGATCCCCATCTTTCCAAGGCTTGTAGGTGGGCTGGCATGTGGCAGCTGCATTGAGCTTGCAGCTGAGCAGCTCTTACGTAGGTAGAGGAGAAGAGAAGGCAACATTCAGTGCAGGAAATCTGGATGGCCAGGACATGATGAGATGCTTGGGTTTTGAATACTTCTGAGGTTGATTTGAGTTTCTGATAGGCTCATTTTGGCAATTGATAATTTGGTTGGGTAACTAGCTGTTAGTTTAAAAGGAAATTCTGCCTTGTTAAGTTAGTAGCAGCAAGTCTATCTTTTGTCAAGTGTTGCTTCATTTCAGTGAAGCTTTATTTCCATCTGCAAGAGGTAGAGATCCTTTCTTCATACGAGGAAGACTATTACCTTGTCATTTTGTTGCTTGTTGTGTTACTAAACTGAGGGTGGGGATACTCTACTGCTGAGAATGTCAAAGCTGAAGGATACTCCATGTCTGAAGCTTTTCTGGCTTTAACTTTGTCAATGTGACTGGAATAACACCAGAATTGTAATACTCTTCATGATGACCATCCAGGTTCAATATTCAATTTAGATCTGTTTTGACCCAAGGGTTTAGTCTCTTTCTGATTTCTTTTTGGACGTTTAATGATGTCAGATGTGCAAATCAACTAAAATGATTCAGCCGATTTTCTAGAATGCATGTGGGGGAAACTTTCTGTTCATGTTGTTTTCAAGTGCAACCTGCAAGAGTGTGGATTCCTTTTATTTAAAAAGTCCTAATAGTCTGTGGCTTGAAGGAAATATATAAACGTTTAAGAAACTGTTAGAACAGCTGAAAGGTCACACTCCTGATGGAAAATCTGTTGAGATTTGGCCTTTTCAGTGTCTCTGAAAAATGCAGTGAACAATTAAAATACCTTACTGCAGGAAGCTAATTGTGACAGACTGTTTCAGGGAGGCAGGGACAGGAACTGGGAAAACTGGCCTGTTTCCTTTGGCACCTGGCTTGCAAAGGTCTTTAATTCTTTTGTAGTCAGTATATAAAAGATGTTGCATACTGAACACCAGTGGGGCTGGAAAACCTGTGAGCTGTTGCCAGAGGTAAAGATGAGATGAGGAGATGAACTTAAGCAGAATTTGGCAGGTTAGGAAAAGTGATAATGGGTCATGGTAAAGTGGACAAATAGTAAAACAATGAGGAGTCCCAGAAAATGAGAATAACTTGGGCCACAGTTTGGTCTGAAGTGGACAGAAGGATTTAGTCTCAGACATGTGAACTAGCATTAAAATAACAGGGTACACAATCACTTGGATTGACTATTGCTGCCATTACTCAAATGACAATTAGGTCAAGCATCAGAGGGTTTTGGTGTGTGTATGAATATATATATATATAATTCTCCATTGTGAAACCTGGCATTAATGTTTTAACTGCTTAGGTATTTTGATTCCAGAAATGAAACCTAAAATTTGTTGAATGTTGAAAAGAAAGCAAAACCATCCCCCACCCCGCCCCCCCCAAAAAAAAATTAAGAGAACTCTCAATACAGGTCAAAAAGCCAAGTGTTCCTCTGTGTGGGTGGGTACACTTGCAAAATTTTCAATTGCCTGATTTGCCTGTATGCAAATTTCTGCTCCCAGTGATCCTTTTGAAATTCAATGTGTAGAATGGGTGGTGTTTCATTAGCCTTGCTTTATTCTTAAGAGAGCAGAGTAGATACACACACACAAAAATGAGATTAAAGTTACCAAGGCAACTTTGATTCTGGCAATTTAACTTTAATTTTGGCAATACCTAATTTTTATTTCTTGTCTTAGCAACCTTAATGAGTAGAGGCTTTGTTTGGGTTTTTTAATACAGCTTTTATGCTGTGGGAAATAATGTTGGGAATTTGCCTTAATATACTAAAATAAATGACCAGAAATGCTGTCTTCTTTAGCAGAATGTATTGCTGTGTGTTCTGAGTTACCAGGTCCTACATTGCTACACACCATGTATGTGCCATGCAGTACATGGCTGTATGAAAGTTCACATATTTCTTCCTTAGGTCCTGTGACATACAGACCCTTCAGAGTTACTGGCTTCAGCTCCATCACAACATCCTTACATGTGTTGGGGGTGTCTTGACAGAGCCACGCTGGTGTGCGCTGAATTGGAGAGTCAGGTAAGCGTTGATTTATGCTTGAATACAGCGAATGAGAAAAAAAGCAATGAGGTTCTTAAATATTTTTTAATCTGTCCATGATAACTAAACTGGCAATTTATCCTCCCTTTTCTCTTAGTCACTGGAGACTCCAGAATCCAGCAGTATTTGTAATCTGATGCTTGCTGTGTCATCATATTAGAAGGAATGGGCAATTTAGTAAATAAGGCTTGGTGAGGAAAAGTGTCTTTAATTTTTTCTTTCTGTAAACAGCAGTCTGCTGAAATGTCTCACATTATCAAGTTATGCTTTTTACAGATTATTTTCAGAGTTGGTACAACTGTTTTGAGATTGATTTAGTTATATAATAATTAACATCAGCTTTTTCATCTTGTTTGTAAGCTTTTCGGAGGGTGGTGAAAGGACAATTTTTGGTATTTTGGTAGTTTGTTGCTAGGACAAAAGCAGTAATATAGAAACTATGTCAGGATCAAAAAAATGAGTCAAATTAAGTTATTCTGTGCCAAATGATACTTGCATGGTTGAAAGTATTCCATTTACTCTGAAACAAACACTGGGTATCTTCTCAATCATGTAATTGGCTTTTTTTCCCCCTAATTTTACAAAGTATGGTATATATTTAAAAGTGTGTGCAGCACTGTATTTCTTAAGGTTATATCTTGGTTTGATGTTTCACTGATCTTTGTACTAGTCTTGACAACATAATTAGCATTTTATGTTATTTTAACAATTTTTGGATATTCATAACATAATGAAAGTAAGTCAATTCCTTGCAGCATGGAAGCTGTATTATGTAAAAAGGTTGGTTGTTCTTTATATACATGTATTATGATCCCTGGAAATTTACCTGAGGAAACTTAGAAAAGACAGGAATGTTAAAAATGTGCATTGTAGCATAACCTTTTTATATGATAAATGCATTGTAATCTGGTAAAACAAAGGAATGCAGGTGTAATCAGAAACCTTGAAATCATATTTCTCCTTCCTGCGTTGTCACTTTTAAAAAGAAAGGGATATTTATTGTCGTTGCAAGTGTGTCAAACTCAGTAGCAGCTTTTCAAATGCTGTCATTTTTATGATTATAATTTGTGCTTGCCTAATTTTGTCTTTATCTTTCGTTGTGCTGAGCAGCATTTTAGGAATTTTATAATGCAAGTGTGCATCCAGTAATGATAATCTGTACTTCCAAGATGTGTGTGGATGGCTGTTAAACATTTCTGAAATACTTGCCTATTTGTTGTATTTGCAGTATAGACAAAAATAAAACAAAGCAGTTCTTTCCTCAAAATTGCTTATCTTTAACTTGCATCTAATTATGCCCTACAGGTTAAAAAAAAGCCAAACAACACAACAAATGAACAAACGAAAACCTACTCAAACAAATGACTTTTCTTGAGAAGCTCTATTTTATGTGTGTTTCACAAATATAGCACAGAATGATGGGCAAGGTTTATTTTCTCTACAACTTTGTCTTTCATCACCTCAAAGTTTCATACCTTGGATTTTTAAGTCTTTCCATCACTGATGGTATTGTAAAATATTGGTATAGTGTATTTTGTGTTTATTTTTTTATTAGTTTACTTACCTTATTTCTTAAATGGCAATCCAGAGAAGAGTTGAAGGAGCATATGGAAAGCTACAGAACTGCTGCTGCCCTTCTGTCTTCATTTCAGGATCAACTATTCAAAACCAGACATCAATTGAGCGGATATCACAAACAAATCCATCATGAGGAAACAACAAACTCACAAATGAAAGAGAGGAAGAGAAAAAAGAAGCCTGAAGATAATCCTGTGTGTTTCAACACAAAAGCACCTTGAAAGAAGGATTTGAGCTAATTTAATGCCATATGTACAGTAGATATGATCTGTATTATAGCAAAACTTGCTTTTACTTGCTTATTAACTTGCTATTTTGTTACTTAATTGCAGAATATTTTGTAGTCTGGTACATTTATTCATTTGCTGATTTACTTACATATTTTTGTAAGAAAGTTGCTCTTAGTCTGAGCAAAATTAAAAGTAGCTGCCTCCTACTTCGTTTGTGATAGTACTGGTCTTTGGAATAAATTAGGCATGTGCTGATCAAAAGGTGCAGCTAAGGTTTTCTGCTATAGTTTGTTACAGGCAATAACAAAGTACAGCCACTGTAATTAGGCTCTGTCAGGAGCCACAAGAAATGTTGTGAGACTTCTTGGAATTCTGCAAGTTAACTAGGTGAAAAAACAGCTTCATTTGAGTAATGGCTGCATTTCTGAGAGGAATATTAACTGATGCACCAATTTTTATCAGTTAGTGTAAAATTCTACTTATCTGCACTTCTAAGAATTACCACCAAGACTTCACCTGACCTCAGGTGCATTCTTTCTTCCAAAGAGATTTTGAGAAGGCATTTGAAGCTTTCCTGTTATTCAGAAAAGATCTCTTTTTCTTTGATAAAGAAGATAATCATCTCTAGCAGCCACCTGTCCATGAAGTTAACATTCCAAAATATTCTGATAGCTTTTCTAATATTCAGGTAGAGAAGCTTGAGCACATCTCTTTCTCTAGGTTTCTCCTAAGTATGTGCATTTGGCTTGGGGTGATTTTTGTTGTTGTTCATGGCCATGCATGTCTGTTGCATTGTCACAAAACATTTTTACAATGGTTTACCTAGAGAAATCACTTTCTGACTTTCACAGCTGTGTATCATAAATTAATTCAAATCATCAAAGTTTTTTTCCCCCAAAGGCTTCTTTATCCCACTGTTTTCTAGGACTTAAATAATTGTCTGTAGTGAATCTGGCTTTCCTCATTTGATGTTGTTACTACTCATGTGAAATAAATAAATACATGTTTTAGTAGCTCTCTGAAATTGATATAATAAAAAGAAAGCAAAAATGGAATTTGGGTTTGGTTATTAAAAGGCCTAATTGCTTGAAGTGAGCTAGAGCATTTTTGTTAGTAAGTAGGGACCAGACCAATATGATGATGATGAACCTTGCACATAGGCATCTGTCTTCTGGGCTTTTTTTAAATCAAGTAGTCAGTTAACAAAACTTGTCTCTGTTTTAAGTGGCAGAAGTATGATGTTAAGCACTTTACATTGTTACATCATTACAACAGTTACTTGTGAAACACTGGAGTATGGCAGTTCAAATTTTGTCTGAGGTTACATTTGAAATGTGACATCTTATGTATGCACTACAGCTCTGTTTTGAGAGAAAAAGGAGCTTTTATGGACTGGGTCTTTGGAGCTCTCCCTGCAACTGTGAAGATTAAGAACTTCCTTTGACTTTTCATACCTACTTCTGACTCGAGCTTTGCTTGACTTTTGTACAGCAAAACGAACTTCATGTCAGCACTGTTCCTTTCCTATAGCCCCCTCCAGAGGTGCAAACTTGTCAAACTGGCTTTAGCTGTAGACACAGCTTGCAGCTGTCTCATAGTTCTTTCCACTAAAGGCTCTTTCTCCACAGCAGGATGGGATCTCTTGGGAATCACAGCCAGCTCAGTGGTGTGTCCTGTGGCACAGATGGAATAGCTGAAGGCAGAAGGCATAAGGATAACCCTGCTGTGCTGTCTGTGGCTCTGAGAGCATGGGCTGTGCTCTGCACAGAGAGCTCCAGAGTGCCAGAGCAAGCTGCCTCATTTTCTCTTTGTCCCACAATTATCTCTCGTTATGCCCAGATTAACAGACTCACACGGGAAGTGTATTTTAGAGTCTATGGATACTGTAAAACTATAAGGAATTCCTTTAAACTGAGAAAGATCTGCTGTCACCAGCCAAGTGTTGGAAGCAGGAGTTGGAGATCCAGCTGTTTTCCTGGCCGCCCTATGGCGCTCTGTTTGTTTTCCTCCAGGAGGGGGCAGCAGATGAACAACATCACGCGGGTTGATTTTTACTTCTCAAACGCTTTTCCAGTGTCCCTCTCTGCCTGTGAATCCTAGCGGGGATTCCGTACCAGTGGGAGAGTTTAAAATTACGATTCATACCTGTTTGCTACAAGGATAGATGGAATTTATTACTTGAAAGTCTTCATTTTTTTTAAGTATTAAGCAGTAGGATTTATTTAGTAAAATCTAAAGTTTATAAAAAGGACAATTCTACATTGAGACTTAAGATTTTTATGACTATGGCATTAGGTGTGTATATATTTTAAAGAATAAAATAACCAAGCAACCCAATGCCATGAGCTTCTTAGTTAATGCCACCTAAGTCTTGCTGAACATCTTTCAAATACTTATTTTCTATATTTCAAGTTGCATATTACAATTCAAAATAGTGTTCTCACAGCCCTATTTCTCCCCCCAGAAAATAAAACTGAGAACATGCTAAATCTAGTGATGCTTTTCATTCATGTGTTACTAATGTGTTCATGTACAAGGATGGCTTGTGCATTCTGCTGACAGAGCATGGAAGTTAAAGATCTCCATTCACAGGCAGTGCTAGTGGTGCTAAACAATAGACAATTTTTTTGCTTTTTCAGCCACAAAGTGCAGTTTTATAATCTAAAACTTTATGGAGGTGTATCATATTACTGATTGTGAGTATAGTGCAGTCTTTTTTAAAACTGTAGGGGAAATAGTGATTATTACATACCATTGTGAATTTCTTGAAAGTGTCTGGCTGTAATTCTGTTTAAGTTACAGATCAAGTAGTTAACAAAAAGCCACAGAGAGAGGGCAGTAACACCGTTTTAGCTGCTGAGGTTTATCCCGTAGTTTATATAAAGAAAGGAAAACCATAGTGGCTTCTGAGAGTATCAGCTGCCATAACCAGTGTTCAGAAGCTAACTGAGAAGAATAAAATTCATTAATAACAGGACTGATTCATTGATAGACTTGCCTTGATGATTTTCATTAAAATTGTGTTGTAATGTAGGTGGGACCTTTATGGAGCCTAAAACTTTAATCAAGTGACATGCCTTTTTTTTTTTCCCTTTTGTGGTGATTTTCCTCTTTAAAGATTACAAATGTTTAAGAGAAGAGGAGGAAGTAATTTCAAAGATTTATTCAGAAAGGCACACTTGCCTTTCAGAGTTGGCTTTGATCTTGAATTCCACTGTTTGAATCACAGATTTTTCCATATAGGCTCCATGATTCTACTGAGGTTACTGATTTGGCACCTTCTATGCATCAAATACTTCAATAATTCCCCTGAGTATTTAAGTTCCCTCATGCAAGTTCAGGGCTTTTATTCTTTGACCAATGTAAGCTTTATTTTTCTAGTGTAGGAAGGATCCACACAAATAACTGAGGATTAATTTCCATTTTGCCTCTTTCTTGTTCTGAATACTGGAGTATAAAATAACAACCGTATGATTCTTGCTTTGTGTACCAATTAGCAGGAAGACTTTTACCAGTAGAAGTCTTGAGTATAGTATAAACTAATTCCATAGTATTCTAAAATACTTCATTTTCAGAATAGCTGAACTTGAATTGCCTTCACAAATATGTAATAAAAATAGCTCTGATTTCCTTATAGAGTGCTTAAAGAATGAGTAATCCTGTTTATTACAGCTAACATATGAGTGTACTACATGTATTTGGGAATAGTATTTACTCAGTTATTAATTATTTACAGTGTGTTTTGAAAGGACATTGTTTCCTTTTGCTGAGTGCTGGTCAATAATCTGGATAGATGTGTAAGTGCTTTTTAGACCTGCTATAGTTGGTTTTAAACATCTATGCTTGTATTTCTCTCTTTGAAATTGTTGTGTGTTAAAAATGTGGTTTTACAGCACTGAAGACTTGTGTTTGAATTTGTGAACAGCCAGTGCTTCCTCTGTTATTCCTGAGGTATACTGAGGATGCTGAGGGGGATAATCCAGAAAATCAAGGTATTTGGGATAACAGGTCTGTAATCTGCATCACCCTTTTCAAATGATTTACCATTTCCCTTCCTAGGAATCTTTTCTTTGTATATTAGCACATAGATAATTTTCATATCAAGTTTTCTTCCCCCTTTTAAAATAAATTCCACTTGCAGGCCTGCAAGAGTAACAGGTCATATACCAAAGACAAAAAATTTCTAGGAAGCTTGGTGGACCATTCAAACATCAAAATAGAACACTCCAATGTGGTCATGTTGCATTATGCAGTATTGGCTGCTAGGAAATTAATTCGACACAGCAAACAATGTCATTTTGGGAATATAGATAAATAATTGAAAGATAATAAACTGAAGTGTTTCATTGTGTACAGGTCTGATAGGAATCTTTGTGTTCATATCTTTCCCATAGTGGTATGAATCTTTCCTAATAGCCTTAAATGCTCATGATAAAAGGCATTAAAAGCCTAAATTAACACAGTAACTGAGAAACGTAATCCCTGCAGACCACTTACACAGGAAGAATAGGTGATGATTTTCCAGCTGTGACAAGGTTCATTTCCTTTCTGACAGGAAGCATTCTTATAGTTATCTCTGCAGAAACACATGGGAATGCATGCTGGCATCAAAGCCCTTCATTGCCAGCACTGCGAGTAGGGAACAAGGTCTCTCTGACCCAGCAGGTGCAAACACATACAGGTGGATTGCATGGATGTCCTTTTCATGTTACCACTTACATAAATTGCTCAGGGAGAAAAAGAAAAGTACTCTACAGTTGATTATTGAGTGCTGTGTAGGAGTGATTATTTTGTGACATGAAAAGGATTTCTGGAGAAAAGGTGGATTTTTTCCCTACCAGTAGTCTTGACTCTTATGTCGAATATACAAAAATCAAACACTGTGATCCTGATTTAACAAGACAGGTGAATTTTTAACTGATGGGGCTTTTATGGCAATTAGGGATATTGGTCTTTAAGAGTGTTTTTGATCCTGTTTTAGAATTTGTGTTTGGAAGACACCTATGTAAAGATATAAATACTGCAAAGACAAGGACTGCTTATATTCCTGCCTTTTTAACTGAAAACAGTATCTTTGCTAGTTCAAAGGGATGTGGACTTTAACCACACCTTTTTTTTTTTTTTTCTCTTCTGGTACTCCACGGCCAGATTAAAAATAGGAATGTCTTCTCAAAACTTTTAAAATCAACTTGCACATATAGATATATTTGAAGATTTTCAGTATCATAGAGTTGGGTTTCCACCTTGACTACATTCATTTTCTGGAAAGCTCCCAACTTCTGCTTTTTGTTTTGAACTTCATTGAACCTCTGTCAAAGGTCCAGTCTCTATGACTGATGCTCTGGTGTTCTTTCTGACTCAACCAAGTGATTTGTTTAAATACACTTTGAATTGTCATGGTTATGGTAAACCCAGCATTCTGGGGGGGGGAGGGGGGGGGGGAATGGCAGTTACATTAGAAATTCTGAATTACACAGAAGAAAGTACCTTGTAGCACTGTCTGCTTGGAGTGTTGGATCCACTCCATCTTGTTGGTATTTAAAAAGTGAAACCTTCCTTCTTCTGAATTGAGCATTTTACAGGATTAGAAAATAAGGTTAAGTGAGTGCATAGGATGGAAACAGGCTATATTGTATTAAAGCCTCCCCAAAACCTCCTCCTACTTGGTGTGTGCAGTGAGTGACTGGACAGGACAGTGGGAGCCAATTCGATGCTTGTGATAGTAATGAAATAAAACAGCTTGTGGAGAAGTCATCCTATAGAACCTGGCAGCATAGTGGATAGGGAATATCCACCTGTGCCCACAATGGCAAAATTGACTTTCCACTGAGCTGAAGAAACGAAATACTGTTGCAGTCACTTGGCAGGAGTGTGGCGCTCTGACACTTGAGTGCTGTGGGTGGTGCTGCATCCCGCAGCGTAGGAGCTGTGGCATCGCACACGGTGGCACAGGGAGTAGGCAGATGTCTGGCAGGAAACCTGGGTGTGAAGGGGGCTGAGAGACGTCTCTTGCTACTGGGACAGATGGCTCTCAATCTCTGTGGTAGCAAGTGTGCCATGTCTTCAGAGACAGACATTTGCTCTATTAAATATTCTTAGCTTATGCAGAAGCCAACTGACGGGGCTTCAAAAGTTACAGGAGAAGGAGAGTGATGGGCAGAACAACTTCTGCTGGGAGGCTGACTGGGGAGTGTGGCCTGGCACTGTCAATGGTGTTTAGGTGCAAAAGTAAACAAGTGTCCAAACCCCTACAAAGTAAATTAAACTCTTGCAAAAAAACAAAGGCAGTCACTGCCTAGAAGAAAGATTGCAAATGCAGAGCTCTATCCTATTCTGGTAGTGCTGCTATGTGACCCACAGCAAACACATGTAACTAGTTTTAGGAAGCTATTTACTACCCATTTACTACCTTGACAGCTGCCTGTGAACATGATGTCAGCATCCTCGTGTTTGTTTCCCCATTGACATTTGGAGGTAAACCTGAAGAATGTTGGCTATGCAGTGGTCATGCAATGCATTAATTCTTGAAAGATAACAGTAACAGAACTGGTACAGGAGAGATACTTGTAATAATGCTGGAGTGAAATGCTGTCTTGAGGAGAATTGTTACTATACTAGAGTTGCTGTTAGGCTTAGATTCATAAAATATGTTCACTTTTAATTATTTTTTTAAAACGCAAATGTTTTAATTGGTATGTTTTATTTTTGGACATAAAAATGAAAATAGGTTTGCTTCTGTGGGGCTTGTCCTCTATTCAACCCTGACCATTCTGTGATTCTGTTTCATTTTTTCAGTCTGAAAGCTTTCTTCCTGATTAGGTTCATTTCAGGTTCTCCACTGTAAGACAAATATTTCAGAATTTTCATACAAATATGAAATTAAACATTGTAAATTAGATTTTGTCTGTGGAAGTGTAAATGAAAGGGGTGGCCTGTCCTTTAAGAACATACCTCTTGATGTTTTTGTTTTTGAAAGTCATTCTTTTCCTTTGTATTTGTGACCTAAATGTTCTCCTTGATGGCTTTACAGAAAATTCTTTGTGTGTTTTCTTCATTAAGTTAAAATTATTTTCCCTTAATGTAATTTCATGTTGCTTTTTGGAAATTTCCTCTTCTACATTTTTGCTTTCTGGAATTTGTTTGGGTTTAATTGGTGATATAGAATACATTTGAAGTTGTCCCTCTGAACTTTGATTCAGAGAAAAACATCAAACCTGTATTTGGAAATGGTTCTGGCCAGTCTATCTTGGTTAGACTTACGATTGAAGCCAAATTTAAGTGCAGTAGGTCTGCTACTGGCAAAACAGACTGCAACTTTTAGTTGTCCAGTGTCTAAGACCATGCTTCATTAGCAACAGGATCTTGTGAAAGATGAGCTGTGGCTTGGAGGACGTGCTGAAATTTCTAATCCCATGATAATCTTCTGAACTTCCCACACACACTTGACGTTTGCCTGGAAGGTACAACATCCTTCCTGTTTGCTTTTCATTTCTTGATTAGGTGAAAAGCTTATCAAATATGAGCTCTGCTCTTGTGCTACTGTGGTGACACTTGCAAACACATGCAAGTGAGAGGCCCTGTAAATGTTGGCTCTGCTCATTGAGTTGGTAAATGTAAATAATCCCTCTGTCAGACAAACTCTGTTAATCTGCTGGCTTTTGAAAACCAACAAAATCCCACGCTTTGAGGTATGCACTCCTACCCAAGTCAAGCATTTACATATATTCCTGTTGGGACCTCGGCTCTGTGAAGGCTGTTTTGCTTAAGGGAATTGCTTTCTGGCTCTTTACAGCACTCTCTATGTATAACTACTACATAGTCCCTGGTGGAACATGTATGGAACACTAATGGGATAAATACAAAAATATCCAGTAGGTGACAGTATCAGAGCATGTGTGTGAAGGGTTACTGGGACAATAAAAAAACCCAAAAATGTCTTCATTCACTAATTGTCTGTCTTAATTTGGTGGTTTAGCTTCATCTCGCAGCTTTTTCACTGATTTGTCCGCAGCTTTCCTGCTTGTGTTTTGGTTCCACCGCCCCACCCTGCCCCCAGGGATTGAGGAAATGATCACATTCTTGATAGTGCTAAACACATCTCATTTTGCCGTGTTGGCAGGGCGTGTCATGTGATGAGTGGGAGCATTAGCTGGTCTAAGTAAAGCCGAAATACATGTTCCAAGTATGTGCTTAGTAGCATTAGTGGATGTTTAAATGTTAAATTCTTGTGTGTTTAAACTCTTTACACTAAATAAAGTACACTTGGCTTATTTTTTTATTATTATTTTCATTTCCTATAGCTGAAAGATTTAAACTAAGATAAGCTAATGTCCACAAGTTCACTTCTTGAGGTATGCAGTAGTTGGTGGAGAGGTTAGATTAGCTTGGGTTTGTTACTTATGTAACAAAAATTGAAAAGCTTAATCTGTTTTGTTTCTTTAGCTGTCATAATAATGGTCGTTCTGATTACAGAACTAGGGCTCTGTTTGGAGAGTCTTTTGATGCCTGAACTGAAATCTGGGAATGCGTTTATCAAAGATGATAAAATACCTTTAGCTTAAACTATGTTCCTTCTTCACCGAGAGCTTTTCAGGATCTGGTAATGGAATAACAGGCTAAAACACTTTTTCCTAGCTTTTGTGTGCAAAAGGTGTGTAGAAACGCAGAATTGTAAACACAATCTAATTGTTGTAACAAAAAATGAAGGAAATTCATGTAATGGAATGATGACTTACTAACCTTGTTACAATGATTTCCTTAGTAATTGGATACAACTTAATGCCAGGGAGCCAAACTCTTTAAGTCCTGTGCTACTAAAAATCCTTTTGAAAGCAGTAATTATGTAATATCTGTTGTGACATTTTGTCTCTTTTTGCAGTATTACTTTTGAAGCATATACTGTTTCATTTACTTGTAATAAATCAGTCCTTAAAGGGACCAACCATTTTGCTGCTTGCAATTTATCGATGTGCCTCCTTCCACCAGCCTGCTTTGCCCTGTAGGATGCATGTTAGCCATCATGATACTATAAACACTTGCATGCTCCACTTTTGCTGTGAAACTGATTCCATTGGAAATTAATGGAATTTTTCTTTAATAAGTCAAAAACTTATAATGACAGTCTATGAGATCAGGAAGTGAATAATTTAACTAGTGTTCATTAAAGTAAATAATAACACTGACTAAAGTACTCTTGTTGCATGTGAAATCTGTACTTAAAAAATTTTTAGTTCCTATCTGCATAATGTTCCTGACCTAAATAGTTAGGATGTTTGAAATTGCCACTTGTGAAAGAGTTTGCCTGAGTTGGGTAAATATAATTAAGGCTGGGGTTTTGATGTGTTGGGTTGGTTTATTTTTTTCTTAAGTAGATTATTTCAGATCTGTGTTGGTCTTAAGGTTTTTAAGCACAATAGAAGGTAACACCCTCTACTTCTGAAATTGTATCAAAAATGCAATAAAATTTAAGAATACTAAAGAAAAAAAAAGAGAGAGAAAAATCTAGACAAACCCAACCCAGTCCCCAGGGTACACTTTGCACCCACACAGAACCCATTGACTGATTCAGTGGGCTGTGTTCAAAAGTGAGGTGCAAAGAGCAGAAATAACACGCAGATCTGAGTATAAGCAAGACTAAGGGTGGCATAGCTGCAGTGATGAAATATGCTGACAAGTGTAATACCTAATACAGCATTCTCATACAGTTCATGAATAAATATAAATCGTTTATTGATACTCAGAAAAGAGTGCATTATACTTGGATATATGTGTGTGAATATGTAACTGGGCTGTTCACAGCAGTCTTTCACTTAAAGGCTTTTGTCTTATCAGGAACTTAGAGCTGTGTAGAAGATGGCATGTAAATTTGCTTGAGATATTTGCCATCCTTAGTGATTTGGAAAAGGGAGATGACTGCTTCTAATGGCACAAAATCCGACAGGTTCACATTTTTTGTAGCTTTGCTGTCAAAGACTGCAAGATTTCCTGAAAATTGTGTGTTCCTGATGATACTAGAGATGGCGAGGGTTCTGTGCTGTTTTAATAATAATGTCTGTGAAAATGTTTCATCTTTTGTATAAATCTTAGCTTGAAAATGGATTCTTTTTTTCTTTGCTAGATCAGTCAATTCAATTTTTTGTTAAATGTGAAGGAAAAGGTGGGATAAGATACACTTTCCTATTATGTATACTTGTAAGGAAATCTAGAGGTTTTTTGCTGCTTGTATTCATGTAATAACACCACCACCCAAGTACCACCCAAACAGAGAAAACCCATAAACATTGGCTTCACCAGCCATGAGGTTTTTAAACTAGTATGGTGTATACATCAGTCTAAAAATTTAGTTTAGCCAACTTAATTGTTTAATCTGACCTCTCTGTGGGTCCCCTTCTATGCTCTTGGAGATTGATGAGCATTCCTACAAGATTTCTTAATTTCATATGAAACATCACTTAAATGTGTGGGTTAATTCACCTATTAGGATTTCTTACTGTCTGCCTACAGTTAACTTTACAGGGGAAATCTAGAAGATAATACACCTGTTTGTTAACAGTATGTGGGATAAATCCTTCTGTAGATGATTGTTTCAGTATGTTACCTTGTAGGTCTGCAGAGTGCTGCCAAAATAAATGGATCCTCAATAATTGTTGAATGGAAACCTTAAATTCAGAGAAGCTCATGTTACAAATTGGTAGGTTTTGGAGTCTCATTGTTTGACTTTAGGACACAAGTGCTGAGCCTAACCCACAGATCACAGACTGGATTCTCTTGTAGCTTGTGTACAGCTGTATTCTTGGCTTGTCTCGCATGAGGTGAGTGCCACAACCCAAAGGTTTAGGTTCTAGATTTCTTATTTCCTGAATCTGAAAGAACTGAGGTTTTGATTAGTATCAGATAGTAATTACACTGTTTCAAGGTAGGATTTTGACCCATGGTGAATGTGTGGCAAATCCCATGTTTTAATATACAGCGAATCCTTGACAGTATTTGTGTTACAGTTAAGTTATTTATTCTGAGGTATGTCCTTCTGTCATAATGCAAAATAGGTAGAATAAATGACAAATGCAGGTTCAAAGCAGTTTGCAGCTTTCACTGCATTGAGCTGGAATTATCTGCACACTCAAATGTGTGTAGCTCTGGTGTAGGTGGTCGCATGCTGGAGCGATTGTGTCCGAAGGATCTAAATGCATATAGGTCCTATTAAGACTGAAAAGTAAATTGGGACACTTCTGTAGAGTTTAGATTTTTAGTTCTAGATTTTTAGATTAAACTTTTGTAGGAGGTTGATTTTTTTACTGACTCTGGAGGTTTTATTTTAAAAGAATAGCTACATCCACAGCCGCACAACTGAAATAAAAATACTGTTGAAAACATGGTGCAAACTCACTAACTTACTCCAGCAGAAGGGGGGTATGGTGAAAGGCATCATCTTGCTTGTGCAAAAGGAGAGGCACTTTAGGCCTAGAATCCCTCACTTGGGAATACTGCTGAACTGTCAGTGGCATTGCTCAGGAGAGCTGCTCTGGGCTAGCTCTGCAGCTGGGCAGAGCCAGGAGATCTTCCGAGGGATGGCTCGTCCCCTGACCCATTGTTTGGCTATTTTGGATTTGTGAGCACTACATCTCGAGACTGACAGCCTGCATTTGTGCAGTGCTCACTCCCTGCTGCAGATGGAAGTCATCACTGAGAGATTTCTCTTTTATCACAGCATTCAGAGGAGCTTGGACCTTCACAGAGGCTGACATCACACTGGTGATGAGGTGTTTGGCTGTAGTTTTTGCTGCTCTTCTCCTGACAAACAAGTTGTCTGAAAATACATTAGGAAATATCACCTGAGTTAAGGAATCTCATTAACCAGTTCCCAGGCCATCTTTACCCTCAAACCACTTCCTGTGGAACACTTGGTTCTTAAACTTCCACCTAAACATTCTAGCAAAGAAGGAAGTTGTTGTCATCATCAGGCTTTCATGCTGAAAGCCAGGGATCATATGTAAGAAGAAATGGTTCTTATGTGGCAATGAAAAGCACTTAAGAGTGGTCTTTCCAAAGTGCTTGGCGGAGGGTATGGTGCAGGTGGTAACTCCAATGTGCTGAGAAGATTCTGGGGATTTGTCCTGTCCTAAGAGTGAATGTGTTGATTTCTGTTCTGCTTACCTCTGGCTGATGCATTCTGCTTACTTACAAATTAAGAGTTTCACATTTCAAGGCAGGATCAGTTGAAGTGTGTCAAAGCTGCCACTGAACCTTGCAAGTGGTTTCTTCTTTTTATCTTTCATTTTTAATACAGTCTCTATATAAAATAGTAAATGATTCAAGAAAATATACTGATGCTGTAGCATTCAGTAGAATAAACAAATTTCACTAAATTTCTTCATGGTTACTTTTTATGACAAAATGATTATATTATCATAAGCTTATCCAATGTTGAAATAAAAATATAAACTATTAAAATATGATATAAAATAAACTTGACTTAAAAATTCAGTAGCTAAGTATGCCTGAATCCTATTTAGCCAAATAGAAATTGCTCTTTAAAATGGTTTTACTCTGTGACTCCACATGTATTATTTGACTATGGTTTAAAAAACCTATGGGGATAAAAAACCTAGTGTCACAACTTTCTACCAGACAGAAGCACTGTCCTCTGAATGACAATTGTGAAGAATATACTACTACAACAGGATAAAATCTTCCCTTCAGGTAAATTGTAGATTTCTTGATTTACAGAAAAATGTTAGTTAGAGAATTATGGGGAGAGAAGCTTCTGGGAATTTATAAGTAGAATGTCTATGAAAGAATTAAAGAAAAAAAAAAAATGTTAAGAGAAGACAATTCTCATGGTGTAAGAAATTGATAAGCATCCCCAGTCTCATCTTCCTGTTGTACATTTGGCACAGAAAAGGTTGAAGATGCATACCAAACATAAACACTTGGTCCCTCTTCATCTGGAAGAACAATAGTTGGACATTTGCAGCTGAGTAGATAGAGTATTACTATTGGGAATTGTTTTCTTTCCTTAAAATGCTGCCATGTGAATTGTATTAACTTGTTTGCACAACAGTCAGATGGTTCTTTAACTTGAAATTGCTGGAGTGGTAAGTACTCATTTATGACAACAGCAGTACTATATTCTGAAGGATTCCAGCAGCTTTTCACTGACTGCTTTGGGGAAATGTTTTTATCCTTGTTGATGCTGGGCCCAGAGGACACTGATGTAATGTGTTTGTTGTTTAATAGCATTTAGCAGTAGCAAAGGGATGCGAGGGAGATGTAGGTATGTGGAATTTAATTAAACAAATAGGAATTCAGCCAAAACTCAGATCAACAGTCCCAATCTTGCAAAAAGCACAAGGAGACTTGTAATAGTTGGTAAGTGAACTGAGCTTTCATTTTGGTGTCACCTTGACAATTGTGTTGTAAGCAATCTGCCTTTCTAGGGAATTTTTTCAGTAATATTGTGAAGGATGGTCTATGCCACTTACTAAATTACTAGTAATGACTAGAGATTACTTCTGGCAGCATTCTGCCCCGTTTTTACATCTTTCACATATGCACCAAGCTCAATCTTAGCATTTGAGAACAGGCAAGAGTAGCTTGGAGTAGCAGAGCTGCAAGTGTAATATGCTGCAGTTGCGTGCTCACTAGAATTTTTAATATGCTGGGGTTTTTTTCCCATTTTTTTCCCCACTGTTGTTCAAGCAGGCTGTATAGTAAGCTTGATAAGTTAATTAGAAAGGGGACATTTCTAATAAGTGCTCTATTTCTCTTTTGTGTGTATGTGTTTATTACCCTATTGTAAGTAGGCAGAAATATTCAGCATTAATTGGTTTACTAAAAAGACTTACTGCTGATAACAGGTTTTGTATGTACAAGGTATAATTTATAGAACCAAATTCTAATCTGTTCTTTATCCCAGCCCCAGGCAGCATATTTATTCTGAAGTAAAGTGAAGGATTTTGGTATGTCCTTGTAAGTGCTCTTTCAATATGAATATGACCAGTTCCATCAGAATTATTTCTTTGCACTCTAGAAAAGAAAGAAAATTTAGGTGCAGAAATTAATAATCTTGATATATTTCTGGTTTGGTTTGTAAGACATCTGGGAACAGCAGCCTTTTATCAGAAGTTCACACGCCTTGGTATTTCTGAAACAGCTAGTAGTGGAATCTGATGTGGCTTTCATGTGTAACTATCATTGAATAATATAAATTATTTTAAATGTACCTTGAGCAGTAAGCAATTATTTTTTTCATCCAACTGCCAGGTATAGTAGAAATCTTGCAGGTCTGCTTCTGACTCCAAGCCAAATTTTTCAAGGAATATCTGAATTAGTATGCTTTATTTTCTCTCTGTGTAATCCAGCAAACAGGGATGTGTGTGGTTTTTTAAATGTCAGTTTCTGTGAGTCTGAGGGGAATCTGAGCTAGATCTTAAGGTGTTAACTGTGCTTCCTCTTGAACAAACTGATCCTTGCATTCCCTGTCCTTCCTACTTTGCTGTCATGAAAGACCTTTCTTAGAGCAGTAGCTCCACTAAGTGCAGGCTCAGTGTAGGTTAAGGGCTGTAGCAGAGTTGACAAAAGACTCTTGTGTTATATCCAGGCAAAGGTTCTACTGCTATAAATAATGCATGCTTTAACTGGAAACTTCAAATGGAAATATTTGTCTCTAAAGGCTCATTGATTTCAGTATAATCTCTGGGGCTGATTCTGCTTACATGCTGAACGTGCAGCACATTCCCCAAATTTGTGGTTGGTTTTCCTCACATCACCAACTGCACAAGTGAGCTCCTCCCTCTAAATTAGGACAAATGTCATATCTACATAATCATCTGGGAATTTCTATCACAGTATATTATAAAAGTTACATGAAATACCATTACAAGATGGGATACCCACTGATGTTGAGAATTCTAGTTTGCTTTTCCCTTGGTCAGTATTAATTGGAGGGCTCACCACACCTATTAAATTTGCTTATTAGTAGGGACTTACTTCAAAAGCAGATAATAAACATTCATTTCTTGCCAGATTTTCCTGAGTTTAATCTCACTGTGCAATGCTAACCACAGGCTTAGGCCTCCATGTACAGCCACAGTGGGTAGGCTGATACCTGGCTAATTCGCGAATCTGGAACTCTAATCCCATCCAATAAGATAGGCACAACTTTTGGTACTATTTTAGTTGAATTGACTTAAACCACACCTTAAGGCCTCTTCTAAAGATAATATCCTACTGACTTCACTAAGGACATCTGGCAGTTACCAAAGTGATGTCCAAGTGTGTAAATACAAATCTGTGTGAAGGTAAGTAGTTGCTTTGGGCTAGGTTGGTTTTTGCATTTGGATCCTTTCTGTTTGCGTAAATCCATCAGTCTTGTTTTAAACTCATTTAGCGGTGTCAAGATGAATTTTGCAAATTTTATTAGTAATTTATAGATATTAAAATAGTAAATGAGCCCCTGCCACACAGCTTGCAGAACTGTAGAGAAAAGAGAAACAGATTGGGATGGCAAATATAATTTTATTGCTGTCCCCTTTGGGCCCCCTAATCTCCTTTTGTTTGTGGGCAAGCCTGAGCAACTTAGACCCGGAATGCATCTAAGATGTAGAATTTAGGTTTACAATAGGACTTAGGTATAGAAGTCCTGAGTGATGTGGTATCCTTCCAGAAGTGCCCGAAGGCTGATTTCAGAAAAGGCTGTAGGAACACTAGACCCAAACTCTGAGTACTTATAGGAGCCCAGTCTTTCAGCATGGGTGTGTACTGAGTTACAGGGGTGCCAGAAAATGCTGACATTGAGTAGGGAGTCTTCAATTAAGAGGCAACATTGAATGCAGGATTGGCTTTTTAGCCCAAATCTTCAGACTGAAGTGCCTCCAGCTGGTCATGATTAACTCATGAACTCTTACCTCTTGTTTGATGGCTGGAGTTTCCTTTGACAAGACACAACCTGGGAAAGTCCTGGTGCCCCTACTTTCATTTATTTGTCTCTGTGAAGATACTGTGTCATGGTTCAGAAGACATCTTTGCACAGTAAGACAGTGTTTTGTATTCTGGGTTTCCCCAGGGAGTGCAGAAGGATTAGAAACCTTTTGGAAATGGGGTTTATCAAAGTGTTATTTATGTATGAGGAGACCAATTTCTATTTCAGAGAAAATTCAATTATTCTGTATTAAATGGGACAGGATTTAGATCATGTTGTACTATGTAACACATCTCTAAATGTTATGTTGTATATAGTTCTTTTACTTTTCTAATGGCTAATAGTGACTGTATTATTCTGTTAGCAGTGGTTTCACACGTTCTTCTAACTTCATGGTCAGAGCTCTTTCTTCAGGGGTGGTGGAGCAACATAAGGCAGAAGAGGGTTTTTAAATTTTTTCACTTCACAAAGTGTGTTTAGGGCATAAGTCAGGCAAGGAAAAACAGTTGTGTCTTATGCATGAGTCTTTTCAAATATACCTGTCCTTTTTAGGACCATACTTGAAATAGAGAAGAAAGATAAATTCCTTCCCTTCTTTCCCTAAAAGATTCTTCTTGAAAACAAATTCAGGATAGCTGCAAAAACTTAAAAGGTAGGAAGGAGAACTAGGTAGAACTGCTCAAATTTGACTTTTGTTGAAGAACCTATAATTAATGCTGTTATATGTCATTAACTCTGAATTCTGCAAGGCAGTGCATTGTATAAATACATTATTCTTTTCTGGGTTGTAAATATTCAGGATTTAGCAGTATACATGATGTACATTCTTGGATTGCATTGCACCTTAATGTTTTAAACTTCACATTCCTATTCCAAGGTAATTCCACTCATAATGGGAAATCTAAAAGACCAATAGAAATAAATTTGCTACAAACAGAGCAACAGTGTTGGTAGAAAATATCTTGAAAATATTTATGTATTATGTTTCCTCATTTACACTGTACTTTCAACATAAGCTGCTCCCTGTGGACTCTTAGACACAGGAAACACGTACTAAGAGATGGCGTCTGAAGATGAACCAACAGAGGTAGGGTAGGTGAAAGTCCAGTGCTGTAAATGTGTATTCAGCATTCTTTTGGGTCATTGCCCTGATAACTCCACACCCTCTGAGTAACATGGTCATTCAGCAGTGACAAGCCACCACAGTTCTGGGAGAAGGAAGCTCTTTTTGTGTTCCCAGCCAGGCATATACAATGGTATGTGCATAAGCCGTTGCTGAATGTGCAGATTGCATGTAATTGGTGTTAATTTATTCTGGTCTGAATTGTACTGTAATAGCTCTTAGCAGGAGCAGAAAAATTTTCTTCTTTATAGGTGTTGATTTAAGTCTTGCTGAGTAACAGAGTGTGCTGCTGTGCTTATTAGTAATTCTTATCCCCGAGGAAGGGGATCTGTAGCATTCCTCTTTTGTGTCATGAAGAATACTTTGGCGAGAATTTTAGTATTCTTGCCAGTACAGGTTGGCAAGAAAGCGTGGCTCTCTCTCCTCTCTCCGGTGGCCCTGCCACTGAGGTTGCACGCACTAGCAGCCCTTGTCCAGAACGAGGTTGCTTAGGGAGTTGCTCCCAGATTTTTGCCCCTGACGCACTTGCTGTGAAACAATGTCTGTCTTTGGCTCCTAGTTTATAGGAGTGGGTGTGCCCAGTGTTAGAAAAGGCCATGCACTGGTAAATAGCTGTGTTACTGTTTCATTGTCGTTGTTCTTTCATCGTGGGCAAATACAAGGAAGCAACAACGTAAGATAATGTTAAAACCTAATTCTAAGAAAGCTTTACTTCCTCCACGGTAGTCGGTGCAACTGGCTCAAGGCGTTTGATTGTTGTCTGAATTTCGGAAATGATGTCTTGGTGACTGGAATGCCCTTTCTTCACTTGCCAGCTGCTGCATGGAGGTGCCTCAGTCCCATTTTCACGTGGCAGCTTTAATTTGCTTCACAGAAAGTGGGCAATGCAGCACACCTTTCCTAGTGTGCAATTAAACCTGCCTTAGTCACTGCTGGTGGGACAGGCAGAAACAGATCTTTTGATAGAAACTGTCTCTAATTAAACCGAGGCAAGCATGTCCTGTTAAAGGTTTGAGGAAATCTCTTCAGGCAAAAAAACATGCTTCCTAAGGATGGACTTAGCATGGCCTTCCTTGTATTGTACTTTCTTTCCTGTAGATGACAGATATGGTTAAATGCTGGTACTGGTTCTGCAAGCAATGGCTTTACTCCACACCCTGCAAGGGGTCATGCTGGCTGCAGCTGATTCTTCCCAACCTGGTCTTGTACTAATTTTGAACTTTCCTAGAGCCAGATAGGTGACTGAACTTTGCAAACTTTTGTGGCCTGAGAGGTAATGCACTCCATCTAAAATTAGGTACTTGGATACTTTCTAGAGGCAGTGGAGACAGTATTTGTTTCCTGGAAATGATCAATCCCGTTCTGCTTGGGGTGGTGGGATAGCAAGTTGTTTGCTTCCTAGGTGTAGCCACTGCAGGAAGTGTTCTAACAAGTGATCCAACATCTCTGCTCTCTGCAAACCCAGCTTTGCATGAAGATCTGCCAGGGGATCCTTTTCAGTTATATTTTCAGAAAAAATTGAGTGCTGTCAATAGTCAAATTGGTTATTAAAATTCCTTTTTCCAATCATCTGAAAATTGTAATGGTATTTTAAAAAAACCAGTCCCTGCAGTCTCATGCTCAATGTGGAATTTGGGTAAGTAAAAGCAGTATTAAAATACAAACCATTATGTTTTTCTCTACAATGTTTTAGAGAACTACTCAGACTAAGATTGGTGAAGGAGTCCTACTAATGGCAGATTTGAAGAAAAAGTAACACAATAGTATAGATCTTGGGGCCAAAAGAGATCATAACAGCAAGATCTCCCAGATAACTTATCTTCCGAGATAAACATGGCCTGTATGCTACTTATAGCCACAGCACAAAATTGCTTTTACAATAGTCTCACTTAGGCAATTTCATGAACAGCAAGGCTACTGAGGCCTTGTTCCTGAAGTGTGTATGTGCATGTTTCATGTCCTCCCACTCTCTGATGTCTAATTTTGTGGTCCGTTCCTCCATGGGGAATAAGAGATCCATGGGTTAAGAGGATATCTGTTAAGAACTGTCTGGGCTGTTTAATATCTTTATTGATGCTCTGGATGAGGGAACTAAGTCTACCTGCAATAAATTTGCAAGTTGGGCAAGTTGGGCAGGAGTGTTGATCTGGTGTAGCGCAGGAAGGCCCTGCAGAGGGACCTGGACAGGCAGGATCAGTGTTGGGCTGAGACCAGCAGTATAAGCTTCAACAGGGCCAGTCCCGGGTCCTGCACTTTGGCCATAACAATCCCATGTGGAGCTACATCTGGCATTGGTGAGGCCACGCTTTAAACTCTGTCCAGTTTAGAATTCCTCACGATGAGAAAGACATTGAGATGCTGTAGCGAGTCCAGAGGAGGACAACAAAGCTGGTGAAGGCACTGGATCACAAGTCTGATGAGGAGCAGCTGAGAGAGCTGGGGTTGTTTAGCCTGGAGAAAAGGAGACTCATAGACTTAAGCCATGCCAGGAGAAGTTTCGTTTGGACATTAGGAAGAATTTCTTCACAGAAGGGTGAATAGACATTAGAATGGACTGCCATTCCCATGCTCACTATCCCTGGAGATATTTAAGGAAAGACTGGATGTGGCACAGTTGCCATGGTCTATTTGACACAGTGGTTGCTTATAGGTTGGACTCAATGATCTCAGAGGCCTTCTCCAACCTGATTGATTCTCTGTGTGATTCTGCCATCCTCCCTCTTTTGTCTCTTTTCACAAATTATTTAAGCATTTCATATTTAGCAATCCCCTACCTATGGATTTCATTAAATTTTGCCACTGGGTTCCAGAATTACTAAGAGGCACTGGACAGACCCATGCCTATGTAGAGCACAAAGCCAAGTTTTATTTTCATAGGAAACTTGGCAATAAATTTAGAGTAAGGGGTGTGGTGATGTGGTAAGAGTATTGAGAAATGACTGATTTCATGGTGTGGTTGGCCCTAAAAAGCACAGAAAGGTGCCTGTGTCCGATCTCCCACCTGGCCTGTTCACTGTAGTCCATTTCACAGAACTCCTGCTAGACAAGAGGTGCCTTGTGTTTTATGAAAATACTGTATCATTTAAACTTAAAAAAAAGAGGAAATTTACTACTTCAGTTCATAGTCAGTCTTAGCAATAGGTCACAGTTAAAATGTTACTTATTTCTAAATCAGTGTTATTTTTTTTTTGCTTTAACTTGTTGCTATTGATTCTTGCAATTAATTTCTCTGCAAAGTTAGCCAACCCTTTGAGACTAGCTATTTTTTATAATGAGGAGTGTGTGTACTGTAATTGGATCATTCATGATTTCAGTTTTTTAATAAATTAAGCACATTGAATTCTTTGTGCCCCTATGATAGGGTGTTTTCTCTAGCCATCGTATTCTGGCTCCTCACTCTGTAATTGCAATCTGTGTGGTCAAAAACAATTTCTAAATGAATTGTCAGGTTCTGGCTATAGTATGCTTCCTAGCTGGCACAGATCCTGCAGAAAGAGAGCAATATCTAGTTTCCTATCTGCTTTGCATGATAAAAATGCATGATAAAGTAAGGATGGCAGCATCAACTAATCTGTTGGGGGGTTTTTTTGTGGGTTTTTTCCAGTGTGGCTGAGAAGATGTTACTTCAGGACAAGCTGTAGAACCAGCTAATTTGAAGTTGCATTTTTATATTTATATTTAGTTTTCCTTTTAAAACTCTTACATTCATTAGCAAGCATTTGTCAAACCATGCTGTTCCTTTGAGATTCTCAAATGCCCTGCTCAAAGCCAAGCACTGTGTGCATTCAGGAAGATACTGGTCTATCACTACATGTTTCCATTTTTCTCTCTGTGAAGAACAATTTAACTTTATTATTGCCAGCTGTTTCTTTCTACGGTGATGTGCTGTGTTTTTTTCTCATGTGATTAGTGATCCTGATGGATTCAATTCCTTGCCC
This sequence comes from Polioptila caerulea, assembly GCA_013397295.1. Classification (NCBI taxonomy): domain Eukaryota; kingdom Metazoa; phylum Chordata; class Aves; order Passeriformes; family Certhiidae; genus Polioptila; species Polioptila caerulea. Next base: position 495,542 of record VYXF01005574.1, read on the forward strand.
TACATAGGGATAGCGTCAAGGCTGCTCTGTTATGTTAAATTTCCTGGCAAGCTAGCATCACAAAAGATTCAAAACCGTAAGCAGAAAAAGCATGTGTTTGACCAGATTTCCATCTTATATGGATTTCCTCTGAAGGAGTAATTTTTAAATTTATTGATTACAATACTAAACAAATGTGATTAAGTTTACAGCCTGTCTCAGTTTTATCTAGCATGGTCATCCTCTCGTGATTTTCTTGGGTAAACACTTGCACCAGTTTTGTTTGCTTGCCCTTATCTGACACGAGAGCATCATCTCACTACTGAAAACCTCTTGCTCACAGCCGGTTTCATGCAGACTCAGTAAAATGCCTAATCCTCGCTCTCTGAGGGTGAACAGAAGAGTCAAGTTAACCATTTCACCTTATGGCTAAACATTAATTACGTAGGGTGTACTAGAATCCTTTTTTAGGAAACATTTTAACCTAAAGCACCCAGTGATTAGTGCTGGCAGGTCATTTTTTTTTTCTGTGCTGCTGCCGAGCAAAGTTAAACTTTGCTGGCTGCAGCTGTGATGAGTTGCATATGTTTAAGACAACACTACTGACAAAATGGATGGATTGAAAATCAGATTCTTCGGTTGTTACAGAACAGCCAGGTTAGAATGAAATGGCAGTAGTTCAAGCTCATGCTAGACAGACCATATGGTCCTTACAGTGAAATGAAATACTGTTGCACCTGTGTATTGCCAGGCATAAGGACAGCAGCTCCAGCTTTCAGAACTGCTGGCAGGAGTCGTGCATAGAAGAAATGTTCCATTCCTCTATCCTTAAAAGTCATTTAGGAGTGAAGCCAGTGTCCTTGCCTGTCTCATGCTAGAGCAAGATGTACTAGGAAAACATGCTTCTTGTAAAGAAGTGGACATCATTAATATATTTCAACTATAAAAGCAACTTAGTTCTGAAATAATCAGCTAAAATCACCACAAAACTATCAATTCTGAAACACAGGACTGCAAAGGATCTCTTGGGTGATTTTGATTACATCTCTTCTCCCAATAATTAAATGAATGCTGATTAATTTATCAAATTCAGTTTTGAGAGTTTGTAATTTTCCTGCCATATTATTCCAGAGCTCTGATTCTCTCCTACCTTAATTTTCCAATTCTCACCACAAATTCTAGACTTGCTTTGTGATGCCATTAACACCATTTGAGATTGTAAAGAGAAATACCCAATTGTTTTGTGTCTGGGAGAAGAGTTTGAGATGACAAGTGCCTTTAGAGTATGAAGTGCTGGTTGAAGACCTAGCTGTTGGTGACTTAGAGCTGCATATTAGAAACAATGATTTTTTCAGTGTGCAAGTGGTGAGTGAGCCAAGTCATCCTCAGGTAGAGGAAGTAAACCCCCAGCCTTCCAGGAAATCTCTTTCTAAAGGCTTTTTCTCAGCTTTACAATTTGCATGGCCCTAATGAGTGACTGTACATACCTTAGATCTCCACTGGAGATTTTCACAAATTCCATTGTCTTTTATGTGGTGCTCTAACTAAATCAGAGCAGGGATAAGAACAAATAAGCTCTACTGTGACTCAGGCACTGATAAGTCAGTGGCAATGCAGTCATATGCTAAAGCAATTGCTCAGGCTGTGGGAAGTGTATCTCTACACCCACTCTCATCCCCCTATCCTTACACCCTCTCTTTCATCCTCTGGATTTTCTCTGCTCTTTTCAGATCATGGTGCTATTAGTTCTGGTGCCGCGCTCTGCGCGCTGGGTAGCGGAATGAAGTCTGTGTGCCTGTCAGAAGGCAAATCTCACAGGTTTGCTTTGGCTTTGCTTTCTGGCTTCTTACTCCTGGACTTAGCTATTGATGTCATTTGCTAAAAAGCAGAAGGGATTGAACCATTAGAAATAAGGCATTTCCTTCAATTTATTTTCCTTTCATGAAATGCTTTCATGCTCTTAAGCAGAGCATTGTTTCTGCATCTACCCTGCCTGAAATGGTGTATTATGCTGCCTGCCATCCAGGAAAGGAAAGAACAATATAAACACCTCTCCATGCAGTGACAACTGAAAAAAATTGGGAACTACTATGCAAGCCTGGAAAGTGTGATAGGTCACTGGAAAGGGGTCATATGGCTTGGTGGTTTTGTCAGCGCTGCCAACGAATCTAAGGGCCCAGTTTTCCTGCTAGCCCTGTGTGTATGAGGCAGAGGTAATAGGAAGCCCACAGAACCAGAAGAAACTAATATCTACCCCAAACTTTGTCACTGATGAGTCTCCCAACACAGTAAGAGAAATACAGCTCTGCTCGGAGGGGGTTAGGACTGTGAGAAATGGCATTGTGTTGTGCAGTTTGACTTGCACAGTGGCGGTTTTTGAGGTCAGATCTGCAACTGGTATAAATCATGACAGTGAAAAGAAATGTTGATGCAAATTTCCCTTGCAATCTTTAATTCATTTTTTGTAAATAATATGGCAACTGCAAAACAATTTATCTTCATTAGCATGAAGCAAAAATCCTAAACATTATGATAAATTAAGCAAAAGTCCCACCACATCTTCAGATGAAGATATAACAGATCCAGCTGCAAACCACTCAACCTTAGTGGAAAGTAGTTCAGAATTCTTTATCACATGTACCAAACACTGCAACAGCATTGGATTTAGAGCTAAGTGTCTTTGCTTCTGCACATATGTAAATTTGGAGCATATGCAAAGACATTAGTGGGCTTGCACTGTTTCTGCACTGGTGTAAGGGAAGAGAATGGTCTGCACTGGAGGGTCTGGGCCTCTCCCAGAGAATCACGAATTCCTCTCTAGGAAGGGATCTATGTTACAGACTTCTGTTGACACAGCAATGTGAGCCAGGGATATGAAAAGGTGTCATCTCTGGCTAGTGGAGCCAGGCCAGGAAAATCTCCTAATACAAATGCAATCACCCCAGTGTAACTATTATACAGTTACAGGGTGACTTTCAGAAGGGTTGCCAAATGCAGTGGCCCTGCTGCTCCTGAATTACATCCACACAAGGGAAGCTCTGCTTCATGCTTTGGCTGGAATGGTTGCTCCAGCAAAACATCCTGTTAGTATAGATCAGATTTATCTTTTAAAGCTTGCCTCCTTTAGCAGTTAATAATTAGTAAGCTTTAGGCAAATGGGGGATCTGGGCTTTTAGGCAAACTGTGGAAGACAGGTTAAAGTTGCCCAAATCAGCCTGTATTACATGATGTCTGTGAAGCAGTAATTACAGTCCCCCCCTCGCAAGCACAACATTTAAGAAAAATTTGTGGTTCATTCATAAGCTATTAGATTTGTTGTTTTGGATTTGGGCTTTGTTGTTGTTGTTTTATTTGGATTTATTTTGTTGTTGTTTTGTTTGTGTTTGTTTGTGGTGATTTTTGTGAAGAGATACCAGAAGACAAGATATTCCCTTGGTATAATGCCAAGGGAAGTAGAAATGTTTTGTAAGGACTTTAAATCATAAGATAATGTTTGGGTTTGAGTGATGAGGGAGAAGCAAGACTGCATCTGATTTGGATACATATGTTTATCCTGCAACCTAACTCCCAGGGCTTTTGGAGCCCATCCATGAACCCGATCCCAAACCCACACAGCTCCCTGGGAACAGCTGATGCTTCACATCTGAAAGGGTTCTTTTCTCTCCCATTCTTCTCATTTATGCAGCCTTTCTTGTGATCTGGTGATCTTTTGCCTAGTTAAAAATAAATAGGGTTTGAGAAATGAATAATATACAAGGCTAATAATAGTATTAAATAAGCAAGCTACTCTCCTAAAGAAAAAAAAATAGAGAAAGAATATCTAACATTTTTTAGCTGTTTTCTCTATTTTGGCAACATGACTTGCAGTAATGCTTCCAGCACAGAGGTTCTTAGAGAGCCATAATTCTTCTGCTGTGTAATTTGTTGTGGTCTTGGATAATCTAGGCGTTGTTGCCAATGGCAGAATGGGGAAAGTGGGACAAATTTGTTCATATGTATACACTAGCACTTGCATTCATCTCTGGCTCATAGGTGCCTGGAAGGATTCACATCTCTCCCTTCCAAGTATATGGCCTCCATGTGTTTGGGATTTGTTACATTCCAGTCGCTGCAGCATAAATCCTTATTAGGTAGGTCATAATGATTCTTACTCTTCAGCTGGGCATGTATTTGATAGCCTTTTGCTAGTAGAATTTGGAACTAACTTCTACTGAAACAAGTACTAAAGCAGCCTTTGAATTTTTAATACCTCTTATTGCATAAGTTAGTTTAATTAGTTCTGCCCCTTCACAGTGACTTGTTGAGACATCTCCCTTAACATGTTGCCAAATTAAGATATTGCAGAGAAAAATATTGGAAAAGAAGAAATAAATCTCTACAGCCAAAGAGCAAGAAAAAGAAGTTTCTGTGTATGTGATTTGAAATGAGGCTGAGAAAAAAAGAGGTACCACTAGGAAAACTGCTGCCATCAGCACTGCTGGGAAGAGCTGTGGTGGAACATCTGATTCGTGAAGCTGTGTTACTCTGCAATACATCTGAACCACTTAAACACATTTTTAATGACATGAATGCAAATGATGGAAAATAAGGCTCAGCAGTTTGTTTCAGTGTAAGACATGAAATTATCCAAGGGTCCAAACCAGCAATTGGATGAGCCTTCTCCAAAATCATCTGGTAACAGCAGACAAGAAAAGTGACCTTTTTCTGGATGGACTCCCACAGATCATCCATGGTATGTCCAAATATTTCATAGGCGAGCACACCAGCTAATGATTTATAGGGTAAGCAGTAGCAAGATGATAAGCTCCTCTCACTGATCCAAAACTATAATCCCTGCTATGATTTTAAAAAGTCTTCTCTGGAATTTCTACCATGCATCTCTGAAGGAAGTAGCCTTTTGTGGGGATGAATTCTGATTTTAGCCTTCAAGTTTTCTTTTTGCTGTTGTGTCTCTTGACTGAAAGTCATTTTGAAATTATTTAGTACAGACCATCCACTGTGGTTTGGCATCTCTTGTGTTTCTGATCAGATTAGCACTGCTGAAAGGTTTTTCATGCCTATCACAGGAAACAAATAAGCAGACTTCCAAAGAGCAAGGCAGATCTTTAAACTTGAAAAAGACAAGCTCTCATTGTGTCATAATGGACTTGGTATAAAATGTTACAACTCCACGCAATTATTAAGAAGAGGGCTCTTTTATTTGAAAACTCGAGACTTTCACCTGAGTATTACTCATTGTCAATGTGGTTGTCATGCTACATCGAGAAAGCCCTGCAGAAAATAATTTAGTTTTGACAGCTACTATGTGATTCTGCCTGCATCCCAAATATATCTTTAATTCAGAGCTTACTCTGAATTGAAAAACCAAAAATGCCTAAATGTTCATGGTTGAATTTCCTTCTTTCCTGGCATGAAACACCAACCAGCCAGTCTCTTGCTCCCAGGTACCACTGATTAGTAAGATGCTCTTTATTCAGAGTGTGGTGAGGCACTGGAACAGGTTGCTACAGAAGTTGTGGGTGCCCCATTGTTGGAAGTGTTCGAGGCCAGGTTAAAGGGATCCTGAGCATCCCTGCCTGTGGCAGGAGAGTGGGAACTAGAGAAGGTCCCTTCCAACCCAAATCATTCTATGATTTGTGGCAGTGACCTTGGGAATTTAAGCCTCCAGCAGAGAGGGACCTTTTGATATCTGAGCAAGTTTTATGAAATCAAATGACTGTACAAGTTGGAGATCTCTTTATTTGCTGTTGAAGTCTCTAAAATCTGATTTACTGTCAGCCTAGAAAGTCCTCTTATTACCAGACATACTCCCTGCCTTTTTATTGATGGGGAGACTTGAAAACAGGTTCACTCTGAAAATGTGAAGTACAGAGCATAGCTTAGTAACCAGCTACTTGTCACTGTTACAAAATCTCAAAACAAACCAGAATAAAACCTCTTTACACTATTTTTTCTATGTTAAAGAGGGCATCATTTACTTAGGTGCCTGGAAGGCATGGGGGATGACTCCTCCTAACATGCCCCCGATTTCTACAAGCATGTTGCTAATGTACAGTGACTACATGCATATTATAAATTGTTCATTACCAAAAAAACCCTCCCCATGCTACCCAAGTTCCTAAACTCGGTCCTTGTTTTGGCTGTCGTTGCATTCCTGAGCCAGATGTCTCCTCCTTTTGTTCTAACAACCTTCCTTGGAGAACAATTTCTGCATGCCTTGCTGCTCTCTGAAGGTCTGCAGGCACAGTGCCTTCTCTGCTAGAAGTTCACAGTTGCACTGTCTTTCTACTAAAATCTCACAATCGCAGTAGAAATTGAATTAACCTTTTTGGTATCAGGGGAGTTTTATGTGAGAATTACTGCACCAAGCAAAACAAAATACAGGATTTAAAACTAGTAGCAGGAAAAGCTTTTTAAAAAGAACTGCCAAAGCTTGTGCTGATCTAATATGATGAAGAAACCTGACCAGCTCACCTGTAGGTGGAAAGCATCCTTAAATATAGTTCAGGAGGCCACTTCCATTTACTGACTTTGAAGGTACGATATCTGTCCAGATGTTTGAGCTATTTTTGCAGCATTTGGAAATGTGTATTTTCTTAAAAGGTATAGTGTTGCTCTGAATTACTCTGTCTGGAGGAACTCTGTTGTTCTCATTAGTTTGAAAAATGGATAATGCAAGAGGCAGACATGATGCATCCACCTCTCTGAAAAGCCCTGGTGGCTCATTCACAATGTTCAGTAACCCTGTTATAAATGCTCTTCTGGGTTTCTCCTTTGGAGGCTCTTCCTGGTGCATCCTAACTCACTTAACTTAAACTTGCAGTAGTTTGAGAGCATTCACTGTGGCTCTACAGGCTGAATGGAAGACCTATCTTGGAGATTCTTGTTAGCATTTTTAGTTTGCATTAGCAAAACCATCCAGTTGTTCATGGTCACTCTAGCAGCCCTGCTGCCAGATCCTGCCCTCAAAGTCAGCGAGGTGGAATGACAAGGTTCAGCCTCACCAGGTCATGGCAGCAGGATAGGCTGTATCAGAGTAGACCAGTTTTCACACTACATATTTATGAGGCATTTGCTTTGATGCTGCTGCATTAGATGAGAATAGGGATGGGCAAAAAGCCAGGGTAGAGATATTGCTGGCCTGCATCTTTCCTTGTGTAGGCAGGTAATGTTCTACCAAGATAAAACAGGGGAGGAGAAGGTTCTGCAGCATAAGGCAATGCCAACCTGGTTTTAACTGCCCCTGGTTTTCCCAGCTCTCACATTTGTTTGAGTAGAACAGACAGTTGTATGAATAGCCCTTCGCTGCATCTTCTTCTGATCTTAACATTTCTTTTTAAGTACTATGCAGCCAATTTACTTCCTGACATGAAATGCATTATGAATTATCACCCTGGAATAGAGGGATTTAGAGTAATTGAGTTTCAAGCTCAGGCTTTCTGATCCAAAGCTCTTGGAGCGATACACATCTGCTTTTGCAGACAGCAAAACCCAAAGGGATTAGAAACTGATGCAGCTCTACTCCTGTTCTGTCTCAAATTAGTTTCCTGTCCATGTTGATTTGAGAGTACAGTTGCAAGGAAGTGCAACATAAGGTAGTTGGTGGTTTTGAGTGTTTTGGGTTCCACCTCCAGTAAATCCCTATTTTCTTGTTTGTGCTGAACTTGTTACAACTGTCTGGATAAGAAACAATTCCAGAACAAAAGGCAAGCAGCTTTCAAGTGAGATACACGTGTAAATACATTATCAGTGGCAGCAGAATGGTGATGGTGCCTCCACTGTCAGACTGTTTGCCACTTTGAAGGGGCCTGTCTCCCTCTGGTACTACACATAACACATTTTGGGAGACCTATTGCAAGTGAAACATTTTCTATAAAGAATGTTGGTTTGCAAATTGCAATGGTCAGAACTGAGGCTCACATTATTAAATCCCAAGCCATGAAAAAATGAGGGTGTCCTCAAAATATATCAAGAGCTCTCCAGAGCTCTTTCTGTTTTGCAGACATATGACCAATGTTAATTACTGCCGAGCAGAATGCTAGAACTATGCTAAAAGATCAAATTACTTGAGATCCCTAGTATTATGTGTATTAAATTACATTTTTCTTGATTTAAAGCAATTTTTGGTCATATTTTTGCTCTTTACTGTTAGTTCTTTTTAGAAAACTTGCAGTGGAAGGGAATGTAGACTTGAAAATCAGGACCCGAGAAAGTGTTATTTGCTGAAATGTGGGAAACTAATTTTCTCTTCTGGGCCGGTTTGTTTTGGCATCTGGGAGGAGGCAAATTCTCAGATGCTTGTTAAGCATTGGTTCGTGGTCTTCAGATAGTCTAATCCAGCACTTCCTTCTTTGAATCATACTTCTCACACTTCTTCGTAGCTCATCTCTTTCTTTCTGGAAGTTCAGTGATTTTTCAAGAATAAAAGTATTTTATTTACACTGCTAGAAAAAAAAAAAACACCCAACAATCTTTTGTAGCATTTTTATAGAGATACTTGGTCTCAGCAAGAGACAGTGGAATCATCTTTGACAGAAACAAAGATCCTCATTAAGAAAAACTTCAAGTAGCATCTGAAAATTTGATTCTGGTTGTAACTGGACTGGCAGAACATCAGCATAAGCACAAAATTAAGCATTGGCTTGAGTTTTTTACTGAACTGGTATTTCTTGGTGCAAGTTCTCAGAGGACTGAATTAACAGTCTCTTAAAAATTTGTTTCTTTTGCATATACTGTTACTGGTCATACAATAAGCCAAGTTCTCTCTGCATTTCATTAGCTTTGCCCATGCATGCGTATATAAAGAGTATGGCAGTGCCCATTGAGCAGACAGCCTCTCAGTTCTCCATTGTGTTTGCACATGCATGCATAAGAATGTTGCTTTTTAATATAGAAAGACTGCTGTTATGTGGTCTGTGATGATGTTTGTGTAAGCAAGCAAGGCTTCCTGGCTCGTCCTGTCTCCTGCTGCCAGCAGCCCTCACTGTTTGTCTACATTGGGCAAAGGAGTTTAGCCTGCCAGACACAAAACTCATGTTTCTCATCATGGGATTTCTATCCTAAAAATTACCTGCTGAGAGTGTTCAAAAATAAATAATTTTTCCACTCTTGTTATATGTGTTATGATTCAGTCTTTTTCACTTAGACCCATCATTTTAGTTCTATAGAAAAAAGTGTTCAGATGGGACAAAATGACACAGATCTGTGCAGCAAATGGTGTTTGCAAATAGGTATCAGTGTGACATCCAGACAAAGAAATTAAATTCTTTTAAAAATATTACTGCATTTACAGACATCATTACAGACATCTTTTCTGCAGAGGGAGGGAGGCCAGATCCTTGTGCATTTAAGCAGCACCTGATCATATCACCAGGAAGTTTTTTGGAGTGTACAGCTTGGTGGAAACATGATTTAAAACCCTGTTGCAACTCCTAAGGTAGATTTTTGTGTAGGAAGACACAGGTGGTATTTAGGAGTGTGAACCAGTAATTAAAAGCTACATAATATATATGTGCTTGCACATATATTAAAAACCTGTGTGGTGAAGAACATGAGTGATGGAGATAACCAGCAGAGTAAGATGATGCCAAATAACAAGTGTACAACTTTCCATGAATTGAATGTGCTTTGCCTGTGAGCTAAGTGATACATCCCTCCTGTTCTAGTTTAGAGACAGCTGTGGAGTAATGCGACCTTCCTTGTTTGTGTGATAGAGAGAGGTGTTATCAGTGGAAAATTAGATCAGTACTGCCTTCTTCAAGTCATACTTCCTTTGAATTCCAGTTTAAATGCCTGTAGCAAGAGAGAAAAAACATTTTATTGAACTGTTCAATCTGAAGTCTCTTCTAGACATCCTTGTAGACCAGCACTCCCCACTATCCCCCAACTTCCCTCAGTATCTCGCTTCACTGTGAGGTGTTTCTGTTTCTCCCCTGGAGAAGCTGGTCATGCTGACTCCACTGCAGGAGCATGTGCTGATGCCTTCTGAAGTCAGTAGGCATCTGTTTATTTAATTAAATGATTATCAAAGCAAACCCTCATCTAAGGCAATTGCAGTGCTTCATATAGCCAGTGGGGAAACATTAACTTCTGATCTGGCAGGTTTTGGGTACCATCTGCCCTGCCACGCTGTCAAAAAGTACAGCTCGGTAACCCAGCTGGAATTGTTTGAGAATATGTCATGGATAAATACGAGCAGAACATGATGGTTACATCTCTGTCCTCAGTTATTGCTCTAAAGCAGGCTTTCAGGAGCTTTCCAGATGACATGGAAAAATCTCAGAGCTCGAAGTAAATACAGCAGGAAGTGGTGGCACTCCACATTTCTTCTCATGGGCTCCACTGTAATGAAGACATGCTCTTGGAGGGAAATAACCAGGTTAATCCTGGCCTCTGCCAAATAGAGTCTGACATAGTGCCATGGGCAGATAAACGAGCTGACAGGCGGTGCTTGGCTGACCAGACTGGAACTGATCCTCTAAAAGTCAAAGTTGCCATGGCCATACAGCTTCTTCCTCTATCTGAAATGGAATTCTTGACAGCATTTGAGTTTGAAGAGCTCAGAAAATAAGGTTTTATCTGCCAATAGAGAGCTGGGAGCGGGTGGGGGAAGATCAACGGGTTTGATTATTTCTCTGCTTTTAGCTCAGCTATTCTGTGTTATGAATTATTCATGGCATCAGTGAATGGCACTGCTGACATTTGTTGTTGGAGGTTTCATTATACGCAAATGTGCAAGCCCCTTTCGCAGACACTACATGAGACTTTTTTTCATTATGTGGAAGAGTGAATGTATAATTAACAGTGTACCAGTGAAACCAGCACTTACTTGGCCTATCATAAGAGGAATCTGTTCTTCTCTAATAACATTTTCAGTTCATCACACACACTGTATCTCCTTGCAATATGAGTTATAACCTTGTCTTTCTTGAGTCAGATTCAAATGGTGCTTTTTTCCCTCCTTATTGCTGTAAAAGAAGTATGAACACTGTAGAATATGGTAATTTAAACTACCCATGTTCAGGTATTGCTGGCCTCCGCTGGTACATAAACATCAGGCTTTCATTACCCATAAGCATGAGAATTTAGCTCTGAATGTGGTTATCCTGATATATCTCTGGAATATGTCCACTGAGAGCCACAGCCTGACTGCAGATGTTGGGTTGTAGCTGGGGTGGTAGAGAGAGCATGCCTTGGGAAAAGAGTTAAGGCAACTGGTGCTCTGTGAATAAGGCCCTAGATTTATGTGTAAATAAGAGAGGATTTTGGCTCTAGAGTATGAAATTATACTCAGGGGATGGTGTTTTCATTGCATTTGTTTTAAGAAAAATCTGCTGTTGGAGCAGGAGCAATTTAACTCTTATTATACTCATTTCTGTGAGACTCACTGAAATATTCCCTGCTGGAATATTATTTAGAGGAGGCTTATTCTGTATAAGGCTGTTCATCTATTTAAAGTTTCTTCGGTTAAAACCTCATCTGCTAAGGAAATCATTTTAATAAGCGCCTTCTATATGTCAGAGTTCACCCAAACTTTCAAACTAACAAAAGAATAGTGCCCTTTTCCCTGCCTCATTTTCCTTAGGTCCATGTTCACCCTTTCAACACAGTGCTCAGATAAATAAGTTCTGTTTGCAGCTCTTTGCTGGAACAGCAGGGGCATAAAGAAAAAATGATTTATTCAAGTTGTCATTACTTCAGCATGGGGGAAAGAACACCACAGTGCTGTGCCTGAGAATCTTTCTGGGACTGCTCTGTCTGTGTCAGGGACTGAGATGAGGACCAAGCCAGCCCATGAGGAGCACAGACACACTTTGCAGGAATTTTCCTCCCCTCAGTCTGTTGTTTCTGCAAGCTCAGCAGTAAAGTGGATCAGAACAGGGAAATTTAAATGTATGTTTTTTAAAACATGCCCTAAAGTCTGCCATGGCTGTGCCAGAAGGCAAAGCTTCCCCGGAATACCTGAAGAAGTTTTTCAAAACCTTTTTTCCTCCCTTTCTCAGTTGGAGTTTTTGGTTTTCATGAAAAAGGAATTTTTCAATAAGAAAGAAAATATTTTATTCAAAAGTCTTTACAGCAGAAAATCTTTATGTTTCTTATATTAAAAACAAGCTATTTTACTTCAGAAACCCCATTCTTGATTTGTTTAAAATCTCCATCAAAATAATTAGGGATTTTTTTGGTTGGGTTTCTTTTCAACAGCTAAACTAATAAAATGCAGTATACTCTTAGGAATATTCTATTGTTATTAAAATGTCTTGGCAAGTGAAGCCTTCCCTGATCTGTGATTTCATCTCATTACCTCTGCACACAGTAACCTCAGCAGTGCTCAAAAGCCATTCACTCTACTGAAACCAGATTGAACCCTGCTGTAACTCCTGCAGCTCAGCGGGTGAATTTGCCCTCTGAAGTCTCCAAGGCAATTTAGCAAATCGTATTTGTAGAAGGGATCAGATGAGAAATTGTTGCTGTTTTGTTTAATCTCATTCAGTTTTCCTGTTGAGATGGGATTGTTTATCCCCTCTTCTGCAGCAGAATTTTCAGTGCATTGTGGAGTTCAGGCAAGTGGAGGTCACACACACCCCACCTCAGCTGCATTTTTTACCTCCGGAAAGAAGCACTTCTGAAAAAAGGCACGATTGTTATTGCTACTTATATTTATGCCTTGAAAGAGCTGCCATTATGTAGTAAATTACAGTGTTTATATATGGGTTTGGGACCTTGAACAAAAATAGAGGGTTTTCTTAATCCTGTTTGTCAGAGGCAAAGATTAAGTGTAGATGATCCACTAAAAGAAAAATGGAAAGAGTGTCTGGATTTGATCCTAGCCTGACAGAAGTGGTAAGCTAAGGATGGAGCTGTTCACTCTTAAAGGCAAGCCAGAGATTCTCCTGGAAAACATTATGGCTATCAATAAATTCCGTAGAAATCCTCAACATATGAAAATATAGCACACACAACATTCAGAGAGATATAAATGTAGCCAAGCAGAATTCCTAGACAATTTTGGCACTGTTGCGCAGAGAAGCCTTTGTGGTATTGTGAATAAAAAATATTTAACCTCTAGCAAAAGCAGTTTGAGAGCACCGTGAATTTCAGAGTAGATGAAGACTCTGCAATGTGATAAAGGGAGAAAATGTGACATTACACCCACTGTAACTCCAGATAGTCTCCAATCCCAGATGTTCTCCAGGGCTTGGGCATTGCCTCTGGGACTTCTGAAGCATCTTTTGCATTGTAGCCTGAAATTTAAAACACGGCACTGCGTAGATGTCTCTGAGCTCTTGCAAGCTGCTCAGGCTGATGTGAAAAGAAGCTTCCTAAGATTAGTGCTGGCACACAGTGGGTTTTGCCATATCTGGTTGTAGTGGAAATGATCTACAAAAATTTACAGTGTCTGTCTCAGGGTTCAAATCTGTTTGACATGTAGGAAGAGCCTGTGTGGTTAAATGAAGTTTCAAAGGTGACAAGTGTGTTTTGAACTTCAAAGCCAGTTGGATCAGCTATAGAAGGACAGAAGTAAGTCATCTGCTCAAAGCATTTGAGAAATGTAACGGAAAAAGGTACATGATTGCATGTTTATTAAGATATTACAACCTAAATTCACACTCCTGTGGCAAAAAAGACAATGTGTTGCTTGCTTATAGCTGAGACTGTTAAAGCCTTACTGTCAACAAATGCTGAAAAGCAGCTCATTTTATTGCTTCTGGACGTGATCACTGTGAGAAGTCATGGTGATCAGAAATATGTAGTCTTTCTCCCAGCAGGAAGGGGAAATGCATTTTCTGCTTTGAAAAATCCAAGAGTTGACTTAAAAACAATTTGTTGTACATCTATTGCTATGCAGGAGTCAGAATTTGTCTACCACATGCTCTGTAAAAAGCCCCAGATGAATTTGCTGAGATGCTCTAAAAAATTCTTTCTTTCCAAGAAAATCGCGTAGTAAACACAAGTGGAATAATACAGGCAGGCCATGCAGTGCTGCCCAAATTGTTCCCTCTTCCACCCTGGGAGAGGAGCAAAAGGGCAAAAGAGAGTTAAAATCCATGCCAAACTCTCAGCCAGTCCTGGACTACTGCTGCTCCATACAGCATAGTGCTCTCACCTCCCTTTCTTTCTGCTCTGATTTGCTGCCTTTTTCTGCCAAGTGTAGAGACAGACCCTTACTTACTCTTAGGTATTGGGGAATAGATGTATGAAGCAAACTGTGGTGATAATGTGCTGCTTTGACACCCATAACCCTTGAAAAGAGACTTTCGTCCAGAAAATAATATGGTGTTCTGCCCTGTGCCCCAGATTTCCCTACTCTAAAAGTCAAGCTAGAACTCTCCAAACAAAATCAAGTTCATAAATAAACCTTCTCTTTCTTGATGTCACTCCAAGCACAGCTCCTACTCCACCAAGACCACTGCTGACACTCTTTAATGGGCACTGACGTGATTTGAGTACCTTTTAATATGTTTTTCTATTTAATTTTCTTTTTTTTTTCTTCTGCTGAGATTTCTTGTTATCTGTGCCTCTGGTCTTCCTCATCTGCATTCAATTTATTTGTGGTTTTGAGAACTGCAGTAGTTAATGCTGAAAGCTGTAAAGACTGATAATTAATTACAAATCTTCTCAGTGAATTGTTCTGAAAAGAACTCGGTGCTTGAGAAAGGTTGTGAGCAAGCAGAACTGGGACCCAAGATCTCTTCCTGCCATACTTCTGTAGGAAGCTCTACCAGGGCAATATTCCCCTTATTTTAGTGAGGTGCTCCCTTGCTTGTGGCTGACTTGATAAAACACAGGGCTTGATGCACCTGGCTGCTGTTCTTGGCTCCACCAGCGAGCTGCTGGCCAGCTGCTCTACCTGTCCGTGCCCTGTCCTCTCCTGAAGAATGGGGATGGTGCTGCCAGCTGCCATGGCATGCCTTTGGAAAGTGCTCTGAAGAGAAAGGGAGAGCAGCCAAATGGTTATGCAATAAATATATGGTGAAATATCCTCTAAATGATAGGATAATGTTTACATTTTTCTGGTGTGCTTCAGTGTAAAGCTCGATTAGATAGTTGCTGGAGCCCTGCAAGGCAGGACTGCTTCTAAGCACTGCTATTAATTATGTACTATCATTTATTAATAATTGATACTGCTTTTTTAGACAGGCAAAAAGGGTTGGAGCTAGTTAAACGTGCCTAAGAAAATGATCGCTCCATTGAGGGGCTGAAATTGGCAGGAATTGCACTTGGGGATCAGCATGAATGCAGTCCTGCAGTTTGTTGTTGTTTCTGACAGTGAAGCTATTGTGGGGCAGGAAGGGAGCGAAGGGGAAACAACCACAGCTGGAATTTTCCCTTCTGCACACTGCTGCCTCCCTCTCTGTGCCTCACAGCCAAAGTGCAGAGCTCCCATGAGATGGCACAGCTAGTGCAGAAGGAAGTCCTGGGTGCACTGCCGTCCTCAGGGTTGCTCTGTGAGGCTGAATTTCAACATCTGCTGCAGCAGCAGCTGAGCTGGGATCCCAGATTTTTCAATTGTGTTCATATGAGCATTGATTTCTTTTTGTTTGACCCTTTTGGGCTGGAGTAGAGCCCAAGCTAAAATCCCATTTGCAAACACTGTCCACTCTTAGTCTCCTAGGGCCTGGACAGAGAGAACCTGTGTCTCAGACATTGTGGAAAGTGATGCCTCTAGAGCCCTTTGTGATTTGGCTCAGTTTCTACATTGGTTTTAGCAGCCAGAATAATTGCTGAGGGGCTGAGCTATAGAAGAACCATGATTATTGTAGTAATTTGAAATTTTAATGCTGAGAATGGGAGGTAAATCCAGAGATGTTCCTGTTTGTCTCTTTCTAGCAAGCACTAAATAGTATCCAGGGAATCCCACTCAGGCACAGAATTCAACCCCCCAAGTGGTTTCTCCTGACCTTTTGTTTTGGATGTTGACTTTTAGCCATGTGTTGGTTAAACTTCCTTTCAGGTTTAAGTTACCTGTTGCCTTTCAAGAAACTTGATGGATTTGTGAAACTATCAAATGCATGACAACTCTTAAAGCCCCTGTTCCTTTTCCTCTGTAAGGTTCAACGATTGTTAACAATACAGAATACTGGAAGAGGTCACTGCAGACATCACTAATCACATATATCAAATATTCAACATCCTTTCTTCCTGGAAGTAACTGACAAGAGTGTCCTTCAAGTTAGATTGGATAAATAATGAGAACATACTTCTATTTTTCATGAGTCAATATAATAATGTGTCAAAAGATAAATATGTTCTCTATAAAAATTTATTACTTGTGCTACAGGGAAATTTATACTTCATTAATAATAATATTTAACAGATGTATGTGCTATTTTATAATTGCATAAAGTGAGATAAAATGGCAGAGCAGTGAAAACAGTGTTTTCTGGGGCTGAAAGAGAACAGTACCATTAGAGCTGAAGTAACAGTATTTTAATGAGGCAGCAATTCATGACTGTGTCACTACCAGAGGGGGGATTGGAGGCAAAAAACCTGTTTTACAAAAGCCAGTTAAAGCTTACAGAGTCTAAGTTTCAAGCAGAACCTGAAGAAGTTAGCCTGGATGACAGATGATATTTCTGGTTTTATCCTTTCATGGAGATACAGAGGTGCTTTCATGAGTTGTAACAGGGCTTTGTTACTCAGGTGAAAACTCCCACTCTATACCAAAGTATTTTGTAATGTCAAAAAGGTGGTCCTGCAGTCCTTATAGTTTATGCTGTAATAACTTCAGCATGCCTGCAACCCTTTCCATCTGAGAACCACTCTGGCATCTCTTGAGGACTAGCATCATGATGTATGATTGCTCACAAACCTGAAAATGACAACTGCTGCTCTAGGTGAAGATGTATTTCTTGTGTTTATCCATCCTAGCTAATGATTTTGGAGGGAGATAGTTGGGAAGGAGAACAAAAAAACAACCAAACAGAAAAGAATAGGTCTGTTTTTAAATGTTTGTAGATTTCCAAATTTGGGGTTAAAATTGAAATAAAATTTTTTTCTCTCTTTTCTGTTTTTTTTTTTTAATTTTTTTTGTTTTAATTAATAAAAGCCCTGCAAACATTTTGCTCTAATTGGCAGCTGCAAATAACTGAGCAAGAAAAGAACCTAAACAGAATAGAGAGCTGCAATAGGCACCCAAAACTGTGGGTGGGCCTTCCACAGATCTAAAGAAATGAATAAAAAAAAAGGGAAACTCAGCTCCCTCTGAGGGATTTTCCTCCAAAAAGCTTTTATGAGATGAGAATTCAACTACCAGCAATTGAGGAGGCAATAATCTGAATTACAAACATACTGCAAAAAATCTGTGTCTCTACTAGCACAGCATTGCTTTCTTTGGGCTGGATGCTTGAGAGATTGAATTCTGTAGCATTATTTTTTGATGGCAGTGGGCTTTGTTCACCTGATGTGCCAGAATTTGCAACTAATTTTGGAGTAGTAAGGTTCACGTTGGTGCAGTGCCCATCAGTGCCTGCATGTGATGGCATCAGCTCTTAGGGCCCTTGGTTTGCTGGTGTTGCTGATAAAATCAAACAGATAAAAGGAGTCAGCAGAAGCCATCTGAAATAGGAAGCTCTTCAGAGAGGCATTTGATTCGTAGTTAGCTGGATTATGATTGCTTCAATTATTACTACGTTTTTACTCTATTAGTTTCTTGTCTATGACAGCTATTCTTATAAAAGCAGTCTTTTAGATGTCATATTACATGCAGGAGATTTTAAGACTTGGGAAGTAAAAGACCAATAAAACTCCAGTTTTATTGCTTAAGCGCTGAGTTTGCAGTTGGATCAGATTAGCATTATATGGGCCTTTGTTTTAGAGCACTGACAGGTATGACTGCAGTGGCATATATCACAACTGGGTTGTATCCCAGAGATCAGGACACACCCTCCAATATTTTTGCAGTGTAGTTTGGACCACTCTTAGGAGTGATCAAATGCTGGAATGGCTTTTTTAAGTGTAATGGTTTATATATGAGTCTCTGACAGATACATAGCTTAAAGCTAGGCTTTTCCTGCACTAGCTGTGTTTCTAAATAAACATTTTGAAGGTGCTGAGTTGCTTAGGGGACCTCTTGCACTTCATGTGAACTGGTGACATTCAGCTGAACTGACAGTCTTAGAGGAATTCTGAAAGTATGTTTGTGTGAGTTTCCCTAGAGCTGATCTTAGTTCTAACATATACAGGTTTTAAAATCTTGACACGTTATTTTTTTCTAAGAGTTAATTGCTTTCTTGTGAAAATCTCAGAACAAAATGTACTCCTTACATTATCCCTGGACAAAAGCAGAATACGTATTTCTTGATGTACCTTTCTTTTTCTCTTTTTTTATTACTGATGATGTTGTTCTGTTCAACTTCTTCATTGCTCACTGATACAGGTGAATGAGAAAGGAGTAATGACCCCTCCTCAGTTGCCTTAGAATATCTGGGCACTTAATAAACCCATGAACTGACAAACAGAAGGCACATTTGTGGAGTGGCCTCTATGGCTGTGGAGAGAAACCCAAGCAGGTGGCCACCTATGTAGGACAGCTCACCTCCAGAACAGGCTTGTCACAGGCAAACCCTCTTCCCCTCTTGGGAAGGGTCCATTGGATCATTCTAACTGCAAGATCCTGTCTGCTGATGGTTTGGGGAGAGTGCAGCTGAAATTTTTTGTAAATTTGTGACAAAGAGGATGTTCAGGCACTTCAGTGGTGAAGAGAGAAACGTTGGAGCACGTTGAAATGCTTTGGAAATGCTTTGGGTTACCTTTCTCCAATGAGGCCTAATTGGTTAGTGTGTGTTGATGCTCTCTTCCAAAAGGTTACCATATCATATAGATGAGAGAGGCAAGAGAAGGTGGAAAAGCTCATTTCTAACTCTACCTCAAAAGCAGAGCTATTGCTTGATCCTAATCAAGGTAGCTACCACTGTACCTTTGTCTGAAAACCTGGGGAAAATTACCTTTCTTAAATGGCTTATTATCATATTGATGCTACCACTATTACTATAATTAGAGCAGCTCGTGGGTCTGCACAATCTGGCTGTAGCCACTCTGCTGCTCCAGACAAAGACAATTGCAATTTCAATGTCACCTCATGGGCAGGAAGCCAGTATGACTGTGTTAATTCTCAGAAGTTTGAGTACTCTTTCCATTATATCAACACACACAAACGTTAGTAGTGGTTGTAAAATTATGCAGCCTTAAAAAAAAATCCACACACATGCCAGTTCTATTATAGACCCCATCTGTGCATCTACTGGTTCAAAACAGAAAAAAAATCCCTTGCCTAGCATGTTGATCAACTAATTATTATAAACTACTTCTTGCAGTAACATTCTGTTTCAATGGTGTACAGCTGTTTCTGTGTTTCTTTCGCCTTCTATCTTTTCCCAGTCATCTTTCTTAGTGCTTTGTAGTCAGTGGAAGAATTGATGAAGTCTTTAAAAAATTTGATTTGTAGTCTTGATCAAGAAAAGTGCACTCAGTCTTTCAAATGAACTCAGTGGACTTCAGATCAGTATCTAATCATAAGAGCCAAAGAGCACTGAAATACACCCTCATCTTTTACCCCCACAAAGCTATGGACTTTTTGTCTTCTTTTCAAGGCCCACAGGGATTTAAATATGCTCCTCAGGCTGTCCTGTGATGTGGCAGTATCAGGTGGATTTCAGTAGCATCAGAGCTGGCTTATGGAGCTCGGTTGCTGTTGGGCCAGGTCAGGGTTCCAGGAGCTGTTGTATTCATCAGCCAGAGTTGCTTCATCTCTGCCCACAGTGACTGGTGAAATCCCACCCTAAATGGGCTTGAGGAGCCCATAAGCCAATACTCCTTATTTGTCTCCTCCTCCCCAAATTTCCATGCTCCTTTTTTCAGCTGAACTCTTCCCCAAACTGCTTTTACAGTTTCTTCATGCAAAGGAAGATATTGGCAGAGCTGAAGACAAACAGCGTGGGGTGAGGAGCAGGGCAGGCAGGGGAACTATTTGCAGGGTGTTTTCTCCCAATTAGTCAATGCAGAAGCCAAGGCAATGGAGTTCAGCCAAAAGACTAAATTATGAGGCTCAGGGTTCAATGTTTACTCTATGAGCATTTCCACTGAAATTGCTGCTGCTGCTGCTCCCAGGAAGGAAGTGTGAGCACTGTGTAACTCCATCAGCCCTCAGCTCCAAGGCAGGCCCATCTGGTGATGGATCTCTTTCAAACATGAAATAAATTTGGATGTAGTTATGCTTTACCTAAAAATCATGCAGTACTTCCAGAGATGAATGTTCAGCTGACTCTAAACCAGGCAGCGTTAGAGCTATGTTTATTTTAGTTGTTTGTCTTTGCAAATCAGCTCAGAATGAAGGCAGAGAAAGATCTGCATGAATGATTGCAAACAAGGAATTGCTGATTTCTCCAAAATCTAGTTAATTGACCATCCACCAACTCTAGGAAAAACAGATGGAAACTGTGGCCAGAAAAATAATTTTTAAAATAAAGTTCTTGAAATACCAACAAAGAACCTGCAACACAAATCTGTAGCAATGGCTGTCTTTTGGGACTCTTTAATATTCAGTAAGAAGACTAAAGTCAGCAGAACAGGGTATACATGACCCTTGGACCTCACTTCATGTTGGCTGAGAGCCACCCAATTGTTGCACACTATAACTATTGCCTCCTCTTGCCTTGCACTGACAGGTTTTCCCACAGTGGGAAACGCCAGCAGCACGAAATGTTTTCTGAGGGTTTCTAAAGAAAGAAATTGAATCTGAAAACTGGAGTCCAAGTGGCAAGCCAAGGAAAGGCCTCTACAAGAAGTCGTCTAGAAAAGATAGAAAAGCCTCTGTCTGAGGAGGAAGCTATCTCCCCTGAGAGTCAAAGATTATCTCTGAGGAAATGCCTGTGGAATCTATGAATATGCTCACACAATCTTTTTCCTGTCATATTATTACAATTTGGACTGGAATTTTATTGCAGTGTACAAACTAAATCCATGATCTAAGACTGTTCCCTGTTGGTCTCTCTACTGTTCACACAAGAGGGATGAGGAGAGAACATAGAGGTGTCCCCATCTGCACTTCTTGTTTGAAGGCTGTATTGTGCAGTCTAGACAATGGGGAAGATTAGTCTGCTCAAAAGATGTATATTAAAGATAATCTTTGAGCAATGGCTGGTCTTGAGGGAGGGATATGAAGCCTCTGTCCATGCCTGAGGAAGACAGAGATGCTTAATATTTCACAGGAGACTAACTCTCCCATTCATCTGCTGGCCCTGATCTCCAGACTGATGATGCCATCAATATGCATTTCTCTTCAACTGCTGGAAGAAAAAAGCAGTTTTGTGCAGTGACTGTGCTGGGGTTGTAAATACTTCTGAATTTAGTGAGAAAAATTTGTTAAATCGGTGAGATACTATTTTTCAAACTGTTGCTTTCAACGTTTCAGGTAAGAGTTTGCCCTGTAAAGTGAGGTCTCTGAGTAAGCCTGTGCACTTCAGCCTAATGTTTCTTTTTCTCCAAGACAAAAGTTATTTCAAATGCCCCAGGGACCAGAGAACCTTGTCTTTGCTTGTCCTTACATGTCATAGCTTACAGAAAACTTCCTTATAAATTAAAGATGTGAGGGCAAACATCAAAAGCCATGACTACATATGTGCCTCAGGAAGAGAACATGAGACATCAGGGGACATCACTTTGATTATTTTTTTCCCAACAATTTTAATCACTCCACAGTTTACAATTGCAGGAGTATTCCTGCAATGACTGAAAATCCATTAAAATACTTCCTCTATGAAAATAGTGATATTTTATCTCCACCCTTTCAAAGTAGACCCAGATCTTCTTCCCTCCGGTTCCATGATCATTGTAACTGGCTTATATTTCACAGGGAGCTTTTCTTCCTCCGAGTGGCTTAAGATATTTCTCTATTTGAGCTTCATAGATGTGAGCTTCATAGCTTCACCATCCAGAAAGTGTGTGTAGCAAGTGCCTGCCACACCAGGCAGTGATTAGACATTAGGTAGCTTAACCCTCAGCCACAAACCTAATGGTGTGTATGAAAAGGAGAAGTATTACACGTTCCACCAAGACACCAGTCACTCAGGAAGCACACCACCTTACTTTAGGCACCATTTTTTTCTGCCTCAAGCTTAAATGTTAGACTCACTACATCTTTTTTAAAGCTTATAGGTCATTGCATGAGTCATGCTTTAGTTGAGGCCTCCCTTCTTGAAGCAGGATGCTGTTTCATCAAGGCTGAATCCAATCCAAATCCAGCTGGTTGTCCGTCGATGCTTGCTCTCAAAGCAGCTGGTTCTGTTGTCAGGCAGTGAAGTGGTTCAAGGAATTGACCTGGCTAAAAATTAGTTTGGCAAAAAGTGAAACATGAATTTTAATCTCCTTGAAGTGACTTATTTTCTAGTTGCTATACTACTTATTGCTGGCTCAAATTAAAAGGTGGAGAAACAGTCTACAAAGACAGAAAATCTAGATGATTCAACAGCTTGAAATATTCTTAAGATCAGTTAGACACAGTCAGACATATTCCACACTGGCTGTTGGATAGGGATTTTTCAAGAGTTGTGGCCAGAGAATTTCTTTCTGAATGATGGTAAAGAAGCAGTATTCTGTGGGGAAGCAGAATTAAAGGTCTTTATCCTTGCCTCCATCAGTGAGAACTATGGGAATGTCATGGAGATCTTCTGAAGAATAAAAGCCTAAAATCATAGAATGGTTTGGGTTGGAAGAGACCTTAAAGATCATCTGGAGGGAGAGTGCCACCTTCCACTAGGCCAGGTTGCTCGAAGCCCCATCCAGCCTGGCTTTAAACACTTTCAGAGATGTTAGCATCCACAACTTCCCTGGGAAACCTGTTCCAGTGCCTCACCACCCTTAAAGTAAAGATTTTCTTTGTAATATATAGTCTAAATCTACCCTCCATCAATGTAAAGTCATCACCCCATTTGCCCTGGCAAAAAGTCCCTCTCCAGCTCTCTTGTAGCCCCCCTTTGGTACTGGAAGGCTGCTCTGTTGTTTCCCCAGAGCCTTTTCTTCTCCTGGCTGAAAAACCCCAACTCTCTTAGCCTGTCTCCACTGTTTTTTCTTTAACATGAGCAATGCTCTGTTTGCAAAGTTCAGAGCAGAAATAGCCAGCCTAGGGGGATGTAAGTTCTGATATTTTGTTCTACTCTGGGAGAGCTGAGACCATTCTACTCACTTAGAATTCTAACTTCCTGAGGAAGCGTGGCGTACTGGGGAGCTCGCAGTGCAGACAGCAGCTTGCTGTAAGACAAATAGGCAGGAGAGCAGCTGGGGCTTGCTGAGTCAGCTGTAGCAGCTCCAGTGCTTCCTCACATCCTGCTGCTTTGCATCCTCAGCGCTGGTGTCACAGCTATCAATCACGGGCATGTCACCTCCTGCAGTCATGAAAGGCAGAAAGGGAAGTGAGCACACACACACAGAGCCACAGAGACACACGCATGTACCCCGTGCTGCGCACACACAAGGCCACAGCAGCCACAGCAGCAAGGGAATCCTGGCACTTGCACAGCAGCAGTGCCTGCTGGTTCACGCAGCTGCTCTGCATCCAAGGAGGGATGTCCCCTGCGCTGCCACGGCAGATGTCAGACACGGCAATTTAGGGGTCAGGGAGCCACCGCAGCTCCAGCCAGGAGGTCATGAAAGAAAAGGCACAAAGCAAGGCTGCATCTGTTCTGAAACAAAGGACATCTGTCCCTGGCCCGAGCGCCTTTCTGGCATGATTTCACAAGGACAAAGGCTCAGGTTGACTGATACAAGGCTGGTACTCAATGAAACAAGCTGTAAGGTCTTAGGCTGTCCAAATGCGTGCTGACAGTGAAACGGCACTCTGGCAGGAGTGAGGTTTTATTCTTCCATCTAAGGAAGTGGGTAGCACAAGATGGGGATCAACCTATGCACTGCCTTTTAACCACACATCTGCCCATGTGTTAGGATCTTTTTGCGCTGTTTAAAACCTACACTACTGTCAGATTATAGACAACAGATGTTCTATTCAAATAGTTTCATAGTAGGAAAAGTTCTTTTGCTTCTTTAGACTTTGGGTTCATCCATTCCTTTCTCCAGGTTGTTAAATTTTACTTGTAGTAACAACTTATTTATTGAGAGGCTGCGAACCACAGATGTGCATCTGCCTTCTGCAAGAATGTGAGTCTTTCAAGAGAAAATCTTTTAGAAAGGACAAACTTCAGTAAAGTGCTGGGGAAAAAAGCTGACCATAGCAAATTCTAATTATTAACGTGCTTAGCATCATTGTTAAATAATAGGCTGTACCTCCTTTCCTTCCCTGCTGGTGCCAGTAGTGACTGTAATGCTTTTTAGCTGGTGAAAGTCGCAGCACAAAATTTTGTAGCTGAGTGTGAGTGTACACACGCACACCCATAGAATGCAATGGAGATTTAGTAGAACAATATCACAAAACCAGAACAACCTCGATTTGCATTAACAAGATGAGTATATTTAGTTGCTATATGCTGAAAAACAGAAACAAGTGACCATTAACATTTTATGAGCTTGTAACTTTTCCCTGTGCATTCCTTTTTATGTTCAGCCCAAGCAACTGCACACCTGTCTGTGAGGGTGTGGGGAACAGCCAGCAAAACCCTCACAGCTGGGCTGCTGCACAAGTACACAAAAGCATAAGAACTCAGTAATACGTTTAGACATTGAAGAAAACCCCAAAACTATGGAAACTTTTTACAAGGTACTTCTTAATTACATGCTGGCTCCACTGTGCTCACACATGCTTCATAGTGTTAAGGCAGAACAACATCGAAAAATTTTAGCCTGGTTTATAAAGCTCTGGGGATGGTGTACTCACTGTCCTGTGGGTAAAAGCCTCCGACTTTGCATCTCCTAGTGATAGTTGTTGAAACTGTTGGCTTTGCCTGGCTGTTAAGGAGCTGCTTTTCTTACTATATCTTTGAAGAAGGAAGAAAATAGAGTGTATTCCAGGGAATGAAGACCAGAGATTTGTATCCATACTCTGCTTATTGAGTGGGAAATATGACTGAGAAAAAAAGGAAAAATTTCAGAACTGTAACATTCTGCTAGATGGTTTGAAACTTTACACCTGCTGCTGCATCTGCTACATCTGCAGTTTTAACAGGGCAGTGTGAGGCCTAAATTTTGCAGCAGCATTGAGATGAAGTCCATATATCACAAAATACAGAGGTAAAATAAAGAAGATAGAAATTATTCTGGTGTATACAGGGGTATCCAGATAGAATTTCAAATGTCCAGTAATGGTATGAGAAACTGCAATGAGAGACTAGTTTAAAAAATACCTAAGTTTCAATTGCTAACTGAAGATGTTGTTCTACAGAACAATTTGTTACATACCACCTTTTGATCGCTTTTGGAATCACAAAGTCTACCCAGTTCCTGGCCAGCTCTGGCTAGAAGCATGGCCCCCAGCCAGCCCATGCTGAGTATAAAAGAAGGCAGAGCCCTCCTAAAGAAGGCAGAGCTTTCAGAACCCTCTATCACTGGCAAAGGATGAACTCCTTGAATGCTTTTACTGGCTCCTGCTTGGGAAGCTGCTCTTTGATTAAACTCAAGGCCTCCACATATGTCAATATGCTCCACTAGCAGATGAGATAAAGACATCAATTTGGGCATAAAAGCCATGAATTTTGTCCTAAAGCAGCTTTTTTGAGGGCCTGGGAAGAAAGTTTAAAACATCTATGGATGCTCTTGATGCTAGTGCCACCTTCATCACCATCAGTCTCAATTTTGTTTTGTTCTTCAACTGTTATAATGATGAATCAGATCTAGGAATTTACTTGTGTCAAAAATATCCTGGTTTAAAAGCTGGAGCAAAGTTATACCACCTGAGGTTTGTTCAAACACGAGTTTCTAATCAGTAAGTGTCCTGGCACCACTGAAGGAGTGGTGAAGTAGTGGAATTGAATAGCTGTGAAAGGTACAGGAGCTGATGGAGGCTCACGTGAGCGCTGCCACTAAAGGAGATGTGCAGGAGCCGTGGTCTGGGTGAATTGTAGATGCAACGTACAATGCAGAGGCAAGTAAAAAAACGTATTCTTGGATTACCATTAATTAAGAAATGTGCTGCTAGGGCTCAAGCTTCTACTACAGACCTGAGCAAATTATTCTGCTGGAGATTTTTCATTCCCCAAATTCCTCAAACACTCCATAGTTATATATAGCCAAAGGTTTTTGGAAGGCTGCCATTTATGAGGAAAAGGACAGTATTCAGCACGTACTGCTACTATGACTGGTACTCAGAGAAACTAATAATACACAAAGTTGAAGAGATGTTGTACTTATAGGTAACAAATTCTTCAAGGAATCACCAAGTGTTCACTCTAAAGGATTAATATATGTTTATTTTGTCAGCAAAATAAGAAAAGCTGGACTTGACTTTTTCTGGTTTTGTACTGTGACTTGGCTACTCTCTCCAGCTATCTGAAACAAAATGAGGCATTGTTTATTTACTGGTTTAAAGCTAGTTTATTGCACTGAACTTTCCTAAATCTTGTGTTATAAGGATCAGTACTTTGCAATGTGTATTTTAGCCTATTGACACATATTTTAAATTCTTGTTTCAAAAATAAGTGTCTTAAATAATCACAGTAATAACTGAGAAAGATGAAGAAGGTTCCATCTCTTGCAAAATGTCATTCCCACTCTTCTTAGTTAGCCTTAGCCTTCAGCCAAGATTTGTATCCAAGTTATATGCCACACCCCAAAGAAATACTAAAGTTTTCATAAGTGGAAAAGAATGCTTTGGGAACGCCAGAATAAAAGCTTCCAAAGATATCTTGGCGATTGAGTCATAAACAAAGACATTCTGTAATGGAGGGATAAAAGCCATTGGGATTAGTCCCAGATCTTGCATGTTTGTAACTGTTAGGACTTCTCCAGTCCTGCAGTGGAGGTGAACAAATGCTCTAGATGTGAACCATGGGCATGCTGAGTCCAGAGATGTCCAGGCTTAGCCTTGGCCCTGGTCCTTGTTGCTCTCTTCTGTATCTCCAGGCACTAAAGCCAAATACATCAGTTCCCTGAGTTGACACTGAGACTCGAAAGACCCTGCTGGCTCCTGGAAAATCCTGTGCCCTGAAATAGTGCCAGGATGAAGCTGTATGGAAAAGGGATCATTTATTAATGCTACAAGTAGCAAATAGAACCCACTGTTTCTCCATGAGATTTATCATCTGAGTTATTTAAACGGCCTCTGGGTTGTCTGCTGTGACCAGAGAGCTCTCCTTTGCCCTGGATGAAGAAATTTTTTTATAGTATAATGACAGTTATAATGATAAAATGACAGTTTTTTGATAATATATTGAGACATTCATTTTCTGGTGGAAAGTCTAAAAATGAACACTGGAAATACTTAAATAAAACCTGATAATTTAAAAAATGTGAGTGCACTGTCCCCGTGCCCTAAATCCTTCATCTCTTACAGTTGCAGATGGATGGTAGTTGAAAACACACTATTGTTGTTTTCATGTTTTGTCTTGAATAGATCTTTCTCTCTGCATTTTTTTATTTGGAAACTTTCCTGATGGTTATGACAGAAATTTGAAAGCTATGGGTTTTATTTATTTATTTGCCTACTTACTTTGCCATTAAGCTCCAGGAATGATCATGGCTTTCCTCTGAGAAGTTGTTCATTGTATAACATTAATTATCCATGGTTGTAGAGACTGCAACCCTCTAGTGGCACAGTGGCCCTTGTGGTAAATGGTAGAGAAACCTCATCGTAGTACACATTAACAATATTTTAGTTAAGAACTTGTCAGCCTCCATTAAACCCCCCTGCTATTCAGGATTTCTGAGCAATCTATAAATATTTGCTCTGGTACAAAAGAGCTCAGCTGAAAAGCTCCTATTTTTAGCTGGAGGTTAGGTTTGGTTGGTTGTTGTTTCGGTTTTCATCTCCTTCTAAATAGAAGCTGTCAAGGTTAATGGAACCGTAATTTGACCTCGCTTTTTAATGCTGAGCCTGTTTGCCCTGTGTGTGTATTTCCATAAATGTGATCATTCCCCTGACAAATGTGTCACAACAAGTGGTGGCAAAAAGTGGAGACAGGATAGTAAAAATAATTGGCAGCTTGTACAAGACTGAATTCAGTAGTAGTCAGGCGCAGTCTATCTCGTGTCACAAGGTTTTGAACCTTTGTTTAAAAAAAAAAGTCCTGTAATTAATCCTCAATGCCTCTCTTAGGGCTTAATCATGTGATGGGATGTGCCTACGCTGCCCTAAATGCTCAGTGAATGGTGTCATCATCTCCTGCCCTGACCCAGCAAGGCGCTTCAGCGTGGTGGATAACTCTTGTGACACATGGGTCTGATGGGTTAGTCTTTTATTAGATGATGTAGAAGTTCTCCTAATGAACACAGTGGTGGGGTTTCCTTCCTGACTCTCCATCATGCAGCAAGCCTCCTGATGGAAGAAGTCAGAATTATCATCAACCATGGTGAGCCTGACTGAGCTCCGCTGGCCTTATGAGGGGATTGGAGCAACTGCTTTGAAGGCCAAATCACGTCTCATAAAACTCCTCTGGTGAAGAATACTGCATGGTTTAGTTCATTGGTGTTCATCTGCATAGCTGGCATCGGGAAGATAGATAAAAGCACAAGGAGGGGAATGCCTGTTTGGGCCTTGCTCATCTGTCTCTAAATTGGGAAACAGAGTAAAGGGTAGGTTTTTATCTGTCAAGCTTTGCATTGTCCATGTTGCATTCTACAGTATTTTACAAATACCTATTAAGTCTTGTATTGAAAAAAAAATAATGCTTAAGTTTTGCCCTTGGAATATGAGAACACTGAATTAAGGTCACAGTTCATTCTAAATTTGGCTCATTTAGGCATATAGTGTAGAATAAAATCTTTGTTGAGTCTTATTATTTCAGTGCACATGGCACACCAGGGACTTGTCTGAGGTTCTGGGTTGCCCTTAGGGGGCTCTGGTTATCCCTGGCTGCCTCAGCACAGTTCTGGGTTGTCCTCAGGGGTTCAGTTACTTCCAGTTGCCCCTAGATGCTCCTAGAAGTGCTCCAAGAGTTCCCAGTTACCCACA
Organism: Polioptila caerulea; assembly: GCA_013397295.1. Classification (NCBI taxonomy): domain Eukaryota; kingdom Metazoa; phylum Chordata; class Aves; order Passeriformes; family Certhiidae; genus Polioptila; species Polioptila caerulea. The sequence goes on from VYXF01005574.1 coordinate 524,568, forward strand.
GTTTCCCCCCAAAATGAGTTCTTCATTGCCTTTAGGGGTTTCCAGTTTTCCCCAACAGAGTTCTGGGTTGTTACCATGCTACAACGTGGAAAATTTTGACTTTGTATAAGGAAATTTTTCTGCTGTGAAGGTGGACAAGCACTGGAATGTGTTCTTAGAGAAGCTGTACACTCTCTACCCTTGGGGATCTTCAAACTGCAGCTGCACAAGCCCCCGAACAACTAGCTTTAACTATACATCTACTTTGAGCAGGAGGTTGGACTGGAGGACTCGAGAAGTCCTTTTCCAACTGGAATCACTGCATGCTGATTTTGCAGGAAAGAAGTTTTTATGTTTATTTCAGTAATCTAATGGGACACCCTAGATCTTGTGATTTGAGTTAAAAATAGAGTTTGGAGTTTTCCCAACCTCCAATCAATCACATCTGTGTTTCCAACTTTGCTTGCACAATAGGAGAGAAGTTGCTTTCTTCGTATTATTTTAGATGGTGCCTGGCTGTGAGAGGTAATTGCAGTGACACAGCAGAAAATTATGATGAGATTCTTTTGTCACATGTAGAAAACACTTAGTGATTGCAACTTAGGTAATGGCCAAACTTGACTTTAGAAAATCTTCTTTTGGGTTGTTCTACTCTTGTTATTCTAAAGGAGCCAGCTTATCACAGCCTTGCTAGAGTTCTGCAACTCCACTGTTAGCTGTGAAATTGTATCAGTGTATTTAACTGGAGCACAGGATAAGTGTAGTGAGCCCAGAAAATGCCACACACTTGCAAAATAGCACACTATTAAAACCATATGTATAGCAGCTTTTCAGTGACAATTTGATTTGACTTTGTAATTTTGTTAAAAGAACGTAGGCTGGGTTTGTATCACTTTATTAAACATGCCTGGGAATGGTCCCAGCCAGTGGGGCCAGCTGGCATGGACTGGCTTGGCCCATGCTAGGTGGCTGCAAGCAAATTGCTGCTTGGGTGTGGTTCCTGGCAGAATCCTGCTACCAAAACAGGTCCAGAAGCTGCTTGGGAAAGTTGGAGCAGGCTACATTCATGCCAAGGAACTCTCTCACAGTTTATTAGCATAGGTAACAGTGTTGGAGCCTATAGACCCATCGTGGGCATGCTTGACTCTACTTTATACTCAAAGGTAGATGAGCTTTTGTGCTGCAAACAATTTGTATATTTCAGATAACCCCAAAGGAAAAGACCTAGAAACAAACATTTCTTGTTGCTGTTGTCACATGAACCAAACTAAGCATGAACCACAGACCTTAGTATGGCTGAAAAGTACAAAAGTGAAACCCAGGGATGTTGTTCATCTTTGCAGTGTGACATACGTGTGCATAAGTCTAACCTATAAACGTTGTACAATGGGAATTAACCTGATCCAGTGAGGACAATAACTATCCTTAAGGACTGCAGAACAGGAGATGCTGAAATGAAGCAATTTCTTGAGTTAACCGTGAGGCATTTTTCTGTTCTGAGCTTTATTTCTGTCACAAATAGGGAAGAATTCCCTCTGTTTCTGATGGCTTCAAAAAACAGCCTACACAGAAGATCTCACCAATAGTCAGAGGATGTTGCTGACACCGTGGTGTAAAGGACAAAAATCAAGGACAGTGGAAATTTCTTGGCTTCCCCTCTTCCAGCTTGGAGAATACATCCATGCAAAACAGAATGTCATCAGGAGATTATAAGCTTTTTTTTTTTTCTGGAAAGACTCCTAATGTGGCAAATTGAAAGTATCTACTGTAGTGGCATTGTGCTACCTTGAGAACTAAAGGAATCCTTCCTGGGGCTGTGGAAACAAAGTAACTGAATTGATTGTCAAGTAGAGCCATTTTGCTTTTAGTTATGAGGTTATTTCTACATGGAGACTGAGAAAATATGTCTATGGTCTTTTGTGTCTTTGAGAGCTTCTGCGTGTGTACAAGGCTGCTTCTAGGGAAGGACTGCAAAAACTTTGCTTCAGGGAAACACTCTGTGTCCAGAAGGCTACAAAAAATAGTTTTGGCTGCTTGCAGGGGTCGCATCAGGGCTAATGTAGGATGCACCCTGGTCAGTGGCAAACACCAGGGCTGCAAGGTTGTATACAGCCTGATGTTTGGCTGACCACACACCACACTCTGCTCCTGCCTAAAGAAGGGAAATTATATGGACTTGCAAAGGTTCATTGGTTCTGAAATACGAAAAGAACTCCTCTGGAGCTGTTTTTCTGCCTGCTGAAATCAGTGCATAAGGTTTCACTTGAGACCTCCATCTTTTCCTCAAGCCCTTAATCGCAAGTTCAGGGATAGAAACAATATTACCATGACACAATGGAAAGTCCATGATCCTTACCATTTATTTTCTGTCAACCTCTTTTTGAGACTGGTATCAAGTTAAGACACAATTATAGAAGATATAACTTGGACAGAAGAGCCACACAGAGCTGTTCTGTAAGTTTTTTCCATAGACATAAAGAATGAGTTTAGTTACAATGTATGCTATAAATCTTGTTGTCGTTTTCTTTAGAAGTTTTAAGCTGGTCCTCAAAAGTGATCTTTTTTCTCTCTGTTTTGCGGTAGTTAATTTTAATTCCAATACCAGATATAGTTGTGATCATTGTTTCTGCATAAAGGTGAATTGAAGCTGGCAGAGGCAGAGAACGGCAGTGAGAAAGATCAGCTGAACAGGGATCCTGCTTTACAGTAGGAACTAGAAGGGGATGATTTGTTTAACCTTGCAAAACAAAAGCAGAAATGGGATATGTTTGCTGTCTGGAAATGTATCAGGTGGGTAAATACCAGAGGAGAAGAGGAGCCATGGATGCCTTAGAATACAAATGACCAGGAATAAATTTAAGCTAGAAATTACCAAATGGATTTTAAGTATTTGAACAGTAGCTCCACAAGTGGGTTTTGTGACTGCTTTTAAGACGGATCTAGCTGAGGGGATGAATGGGGAAGGATGGTGTGGGCATATGTATTACCAGTGGCCTGGACTGAACATCCTGCTAGGATCCTGCTTGTTCTGTCTTCCTGCCATTACTGTGCTGAAAAGTTGTCTTGGAGTGGCAGCGAGATAGACATCCAGCAGATTTCTTCCTTCATCTGGAGTTTCTCTTCCTAGTTTTAAATTCTCTTTTGATATGGGTTGCAACATTTCCTGGTTTGAATGTTTGCCTTAGGGAAAATATCCTAATACTTCTAGAGATGGGCCTGGTATGTTTTGAGTACAACACATACCTGCTGCAGGGCAAGAAAAGCAGCAAGAACAAGCTGGGAAGGATTTTTTTTTTGGCCCTGGCCCAACTCTGTCATCCCAATGAAGTCAGATCCAGGACTTGCATTCCATAAAGATTTCTAGGGGAGAGAAACTCACAAAACTTTTCAGTTCATATTGCTTGGGTTAGATTTGAAGCACCAGGGAATCTGCTCTTCCAAGGGGGCAGGTGCAATTGTAAAGGAGAACAGATTTCTTTAGAATGTGAGGAATTCATGGACATTTTAACAGGTATTCCTACCTGCTCTAATCCTGATGTTTCTCTGCCAGGTTTTGAGCAAGCAGAATTGCTAGAGGCAGTGGCATCTTCATGAAAGCATCTCTTCTGTATACCTGAAGACTTCTATAGAAGGGGAGTCTGAGGTGGTTTATTCCCCTCAGATTAAGCCATACTGGTGAATTTCCAACCTCATATGAGGCCAAGGCAGATTATTTTGTGTTGTGGAAGTAAAACAGAGCAAAAAGAGTAGGTTGACACAGGTTGAAAGAAATGAAAATGGAAGAGGTATGGTACACTGGAAACTTAGGCTGCCCTAAAGGCCAGAAGAATGAGGTCCAGTAAGTGACAGTCCAATTTCACTTGTTCCCAGAAGCTGTGGGGAAAAATTATCCTCCTAAAGCAGAGTCAAGGTTCATTGAAGTGGATGAGAAAATTGGCTCAATCACACCCAGAGGGTGTCAGTGGCACTGTTTGGCAGAAAAACTAACTTAGAGGAAGAAAAGGGTAGTGCCTTTCTGTAGAGAATGGAGCTGGTCTAATTCACTAGTAATGGCCAAGCCATGAGCAGCTGAGGCACTAGAGACCTGTGTGACAGATCCCCCAAGCTATGGGGGGCTGGAAGGGAAAGAAATGCCTTAGAACACTCAGGGGTAAAATTAATGAAAAAATGGTAAGTGAATCCAAATTGTAGAGAATTTTTACCTCCTTTTTCCTTGCTTCTTTATTGTTTTGATATACATTTCTTTTTTTCTTTTAACCACTTCAAGGAGAAGTCTTTGCTAGCAGACATTTATCAGAGATACTCTGACATCGAGCCCGTTTTATTGCAGAACCTGTAGCAATGGGCAGCAGAGCTGCAATCATGGATGATTTCACAATCTCCAGGGTGACTTGAAGGTATTCAAAAGGAAATTTGCACCTCAAGCACAGTCCTCAACATGCAGAGCTGCTTTGCACAGCATGCTCCCACCGTGACAATTCTGCTGCATAGATACAGGCCTGCCAGTCTGGGAACTGCTTTCTTGCACGTATCCTAAATGTGCCATGGGTCAGCTAATCCAATTCAGCAACACAGACACTGGTCAGAGAACAGAGATTCAGAAGAGGTTGTGTGAGACATCCAGAGGTGAATTCTCCAGAAGACACAGTGATCAGAAGAATCCACAGTGCCCCAAGAAATCAGTACTGGCTCTGCATGTAACATCTTCAGTAAAACCTTCATGTTGTAAGTGAATTGGAGGTTGGTTGTGGCATGGGACAGCTTGCCCCAGATATGTGGTAACTTCACGTCTGTGCTCGTATCTGCTCTGTTAGTCGAGTCAGTCAAATAGAGTGGGAAAAAGGCAGGCTAAATCTTTCTGACAAGACTAAATGATTCTTGGTTTGGAGTGCAGCTTCTTACGTGGTTAGTGAGAGATTTGGCCCTGAATTCCACTTCTTTCCTTGCTTGTTTTCTTCCTTGCAATATTATTCCACACTTTTTTATAGTGTAGCAAAACCATTATACCTATTCCTGCCCCTGGTACTTACACAACACAGTTTTGTGTGTAGTTCATCCAGTCCAACTGATCTTTTCAGAATATACATCATATGCCCGATAAGAAATTGCAACCCTTTCGTTCTACTCATGTTTCAAGTGCAGGCTTCTTGGCCATGNTGACTGATCTTTTCAGTTGAATATACATCATATGCCAGATAAGAAATTGCAGCCCTTTCATTCTACTCATGTTTCAAGTGCAGGCTTCTTGGCCATGTTGGCATTAATATCTATTCTTGCTCTTGTCTTTTTGTCTTCTTTTTCAAATAGAAATAAAGTAGACAAAGTTTCTACTTCATGGGACTTAGGATTGTTTGACGGTTAAATAATTAATATTTGTTAAGTATTAATGGGAAGATGCATGGGGATTATTCTGTTCCAAGTGAGGTATTTGAATGAATACCTACAACAGCCCAACATGAAGCAGAGGAACTTAATTCCTCTGGCTTGCATTCAGCCAAGCCAGCTTAGAATCCTCTCATCCCAACTTCAGTATAAGGCTTTGAAGAATATATGAAACTGGTGACATAAGCTTGGCCCACTGCAGGAAGCAAAGCATGCATTGCTGAGTCCTGCTAAATAAAGCAGATGACTTTTCTTTTTTTCCTTTGTAAAGAGCAGATTCCCTTATGGAAAATTAAAAAAAGAACCAACAAAACACCAAGGTAACCGATCTCATTCCAGCACTTTCAGGTTCCATTTTTATTTCTCTTGGGTCCTCCCTGCTTCCAATTATTTATGGAAGCTGTGAGTCGCATGGTGGAGCTGGAATGATTCAGGAGTTTGTTAAGTGAGGACAAACAGGAAAAGAAGGGCCTGGCGGTTCAGGCAAATTACATCAGTGCTTTGGCATCTCATCCCAGGCCTTGGAAAGCGCTGTGTCTCCTCGAGAAGGATTGCAGAGTGATGCTCAGAGGCAGGAGTGATCTGGTTTCTTGGCCAGCATGCAAAATAACACTAGACGTAGTCTCAAGATTTATGGGTAACAACAAGCCAAGAGAGAGATACGAGTGTGTAAATTGTAGCAAGGAAAACAGCTAATAGTAGTGAAGAAAAATTTCATCCAAAAAGGGCAATTGCGCATCAGCAGAAAGTACAGAAACTCTAAGGAGTGTCTAATCTTCTTTACATTTCTTAGTTGACTGCCCACGCAGGTTTGCATGGCTAGATTTTCTTTTTTTTTCCTTCTTAAGAGTAGGAATTATACCTGTGTGATAATTCCTGTGAACTCTGCAAGCACAAAGCCAGCAAAGAATTTATCTATTTCCTGGGATAATGAAAAGGAATCTGCCAGGCATTCATCACAACCCAATACGCTTTAGCTATGGGTTTTTGAGACTGTGGTTCCGATACCTCGTGAGAGATTAGCTGGAAAATCTTGAGATGCTAAGGCAGCATGTTTGCATTGACATATTTCCATTTCAAAGTGGGGCTTTGGCTTAAGGACCACTCAGCACAGAGCTGATAAGAGTCTCTGAAATCCAGCACATTGCTATAGCTCAGGAGACAGTGCCAAGGACAATGGTTGTCCCATCAGCTACTACAATACAAGAACAAAATAAAAACCAGTGACAGTGCCTGGCAAGAAGCATGTCCCAATGTAAAAGTGATGGAAGTACACTGGTGAGGAAAAAACAATCAAGTATGTGCTGATTTCAAAATTGGTTTTTGAACTTGATTTGTACTGTTACCCCTATCCATTGTGTCCTCTTTTAAGGAATGTACATACTTAATGTTAGTAACGACATTTTACTGACATAATATAGTGATCTGAAAAGTCACACCTTGTGGCAAGCTGGTAAAAAAAATTCTACATCCATAGGCTTGAAATGTAGAAAATAATTGACAGAATTGCATTGATGCTGTTTGCTGCATCATGGCCTTCTTGCTGAAAGGACTGGAAAAGCCCAGCTGCAGCCTCTGTAGTGTGACCCAAGTGCTCAGGCCCAGTCTAGAGACGGGGGAGCCAAAGCACAGACATTGTGCCAGTGGCAGGCAGAGGGGTTCTGTGCTCCCAGGGCTGCTGCCACCATGTCTGCTGTGATGCCTGTCCCCCTTCCAGCCTCTCTGTAATGCACTGGAGGAACGTGGTGTAGGAAAAGCTGCAGAAAAAGGAGGTGCAGGCAGTTAGACTGCTGCTCTGGCACATGATTTCTCCCTAACTGTGCTCATTTGCAACAGGCACAAGCAGTGCTGGCAGTGAAGCAGCAGCAGGGCCAGGCAGGTCAGTGCACAGTGTCACTGGCAGAGCCCTGGGACTGAGCCAGGAGGAAGGCGAGAGGGTGGCAGCAGGCAGTGACAATCAAAGCACGGGTGAAAAGAGCTCAGCAGCAGGAAGGTGCCAGCATCCCTGCCTGCTGGGAGATGCATGTTTTGGGGTGAGGCTGTGGCAGCTGGTGGATGGCACCCAGCAGCCGTGGTTTGCTAAAGTGAGCTTCCCTGGCAGCCGTGGTGGGCAGCAGGGCTGTGGTCATTGCCTGCAAAAGGTGCTTTAGGAAGCTGGCTGGTGCTGAGCACCTTCTGCAGGTACTCTCACGGAAGGAAACCCCAAAGAGGAAGTCAGCGTTTTCCCCCTTTGCCTGCCAGTTCCCTCACAGACCAACACTGGTTTACAGAGGAGCTTTTTGCCAGGTAGCAGCCCCTGTGGTATATTCAAAGCCACCAAGGGACCCCCTCTGCTCAGTGCAAGCCAGCAGCCCCAGGCACTGCATTTCCTTTTTTCACCTTCAGGATGTGGTTCAGCAAGAGAAAAAGTGTGGCACAGAGAGGATAATGTAATCTCTTTTGGAGGAGAGGTGACAATCCTCATGAATCCCTTTCCTGCTAGCAGCTCCAGTGCCACTGCAGCAGGCATGGCTGGCAAGGGAATGAAAATAAACTCATGAAGCACTGGGAGGAACTCTGAGGAACGAGAGTTTAAAGTGTTTAAAACCAACTTAATTAAAGCCTTATCTTCTGGCACTATAGACACATGTACAGATTACAACAGTACTGTTAGAGCAAGTCTAAGGCTGGGGAGGGAAATGCTGCAACAGTACAGGGCTTTATGTATGGGTGGGAAATTGTATTTTGCCTTGGGAGTACGGGGAGCTAGCAGTGGGAAATAGTGAGCGTTTTCATTGCAGCAGCAGCCAGTCAGAAACCACTAGACCTTATGTGGGTTAGTCATGTCAAGTCACAAGATGTGACATTGACTGGTGACTCCAGAATACATTGCAAATTGCTTATTTTCATAGGCTGAAAGCACAAATAGAAGCAATTCATTTCCATTTTTCTTGGTAAAATAAGCTGAGAAAACAAAACTGTTTTGACTGGATAAAATATTTTGGCTGCAAACAAGTTTTGTTAAGGCTTTTACATTTCTTCAAAACTCAATTCCTTGTATAAATTATATTCAGACAATTTTAAAAATACAAAAAAGCCTGGACATTTGAGGATGTAAACATTATTGTTTTGGCTGTCCTAGCTTTTCCCCCGTTGGTTTTAACTTAAACTGTCCTATAATCTTGTTCCAAATTTGTAAGTCGCTTTCCCCTTATATAGAAGTTAATTTTTCAGTGAAGTTTTATAGTATATTATATTGCATTTATTTACCTTAATATACTTTGGCTATTTTACACCTGAAGCATGCCCAGATCCAGTGTGACCAAGCAGCATTGTCATTCCCCAACTTTTTCCTGAATAAGAATTCAGATTGCTATACATGCCTTTCTGAAAAATTTGTCTTTACCAAAATCATCCACTCTGAAATTCTCAGGAACACCTGTCTTGCTTATTAATTTTAAAAGTTTGACACTTTGCCTGCAAGTGTCCACAGTCCCAGGCCTTTTTCCTTCTCCATGAAGCATAGTAAATAAGGCTATTTCTAATGAAGCCTGTGAGCTGGCACTGATGCCAAATTTGGATCTGTCTGCAAAATCTGTTTCAAAGGAAGGCCCTCAAAAGGAAAGCGTTGGCAATTATTGTTACTATGAAATTTGTGTGAATGCTTTGTTCTTACATGAATTGAAGGTCTAAGCTGTGTTTAAGGCCATGGGATGATGTCGATTCTGGACATTTTGAGTGGTGTTACATATTACAGCTTTAAGGGTTTTGTCTAACAACATAAAAGAGAGAGCCATAACTACAGGGAAAAAAAAAAAAAAGAGAAGCAAATAGTTATTTTGCATTTGAATCCTGCCATCCAAAAGGAACTGAATTTTGCCTTGAATTGCATGCATTATTGGAGGAAGTCTGCTCTGAGTTAAAAGAATAAAATATCTCATGAAAACTGAAGAATATGTAGAAGATTCTTGTATACCACAGTGTGAAAGAGAGGGATGGAAAATTAGTAGTTCCTGTGTTTTCAGCCAGGGTCCTAATAGCTCAGAAAATGAATGGCTGATCTAGTGAAGGTGAAGTTGGTAGCAAAGGGAGAATAATTACGGTTACCAGTAGAATACAGAGTTTTCACACAAGGCCTATTAGAGAGGTCTCATAGAACCACAGCTGTTTTTAATTAGCCGTGTATGTGGGAGAGATAAAAATATCTTCTATTTAGGTACATTGTCTGGCAGGAAAAATTCAAGAAACATTAGCTAGATGGCCTTTAAGCCAGATGAGTAGTTTTGATCCTTTCCCTCAGACAGCAGTAGGCTGTAATGAATTTCCTCTGGTCTGAGTTGTTAATTTGCAAAGGCATTATTGATTTTTTTCTTGGTGTCAGCTATCGGTAGCTTCATTTTCATCCCAACGCATCCACATCCTTTAGACGTCCTCTGTGTTCCTAAAAAGCTTGTATTTGCTTCTGATGGATGATATGCAGCATCTGATTGAACCTGGAGAGTGGACAACCGGCTCAGAACTCCCCAGACACAAGATTCTTCTCTCTAATGAAAATGCCCACATGAGAACCTGGGGAAATTGTGTATGGGCAATGACTCAGAGGTATTTTTCTTTCTCATTTCATTGGTTCATGCTGCTTCTACAACCCATTCCCAGGAATATCCAGAGGGCAATTTTACTGCCTTGCATGCCGGTGCTGTAATGCTGTCAAAAGACACATTCAGGGCCATGAATTAAAATCATAGAATAATATGGCTGCCTAAATAGCTTTGCCTGAAACAGTGGCCATTTAATGGTCTAGATGAAGATCTGTCCACAACCTTTCATCTTTCTTGACCAGCTTGAATTCATGTATGCACTCTTTTGAACAGCCACATGAATATAGAGAAACAATTGTTAAGAGTGTTTGAAGTCTTGTTATAGGACGATTCCCAAGAAGTGAACAGAAGAATTCAATAAAATTTTACTCCAACCATTCTACTTTCAAAGTATTTCATAAACATTAGCTTGTTCTCCAAACACTTTGGTCAATTAGAGAAACTTCATCCACAGTTTACAAAAGAGGGATTTGAAGAGCAATGAGCTGGAAATTTCAATGAAGCTCCCACAGACTTTCCTTGGCTCAATACAACTTAATTTCCTTCCAGGCACCAAAGTGTTTGGTGCTTCCTATAAAAACTGCACTGTAGGCCTTTTGAGCCCATAAAACTGGTGTCTCCAATGCAACCTTGACTATTGTAACAATACTGACCTTTTATCAGGTGCTTGGAAGCTGCTTAAGAAATTATTCTTCACCAGGTGGTGATGCTTGATAGGCTCTCTGCAAAGAAGAAATCTGTCATCTTTGCCATGTTGAAGATTCCCCCAGGATCTTTTTGCCAGGCGCAGAAATAACCCCCGCATGGGCAGAGTCTTCCTAGGTTGACTGTCTCCATCCCTTCTTGCCCAGCAGTATGTTGCTCACAATTCCCATCCCACCACTGATCTTACTTTCCCTTGCAGGCACTGGTATCCTTCAGCCTCTTGTTAAGTGAAAATGCATTTGATTCAAGTTACTGACATGGTTGGAGTTGGTTTTATGTTGTGAGTCAGCCTTATCTGACCCCTAGAAATGCGTGGGGTTTGCAAATGAAACCAACTAGTCCTATATGGGAAAGCAGAAACTCAATTTTGCCAGATCTGTTCAGGACCAGAGCAGATTTATGTGACTGCTTATTTTGGTCTGGCCTGCATGCCATATGGAAAGTAGCAGCTCTGGGTCTTGGAAAATAGAAAAAGCATCCATGAAAATTTCATTTTCCAGGGAAATAAAATATATTCTGGAAGCTCCAGATTTTATGGATATTGTTTGGGTTTTGTTATCAATTTCCTGATAAAATTACTCCTTTCCAAAGCATACAGTACCTTTCTCATGTCACTGCTATTACCGGGGTCTGCATCACTGCCCCAGGTGTCCTTTACTCAGGGCTTCAGGCATGTGCTTAAAGCAGCAGGGTGCTTTGAAAAGGACCTGAGCCTTTATACCTGAAACCAAAGCCAAATCATATTGCCTGGCTCTTGCACTTCATTGCAGTCCTGCCCTGGGTATGTCCACGCCTACAGCTCCATCCCATTCCCTGTTGCATGCCCTTGATTGGGGTGTTCCTCTTCAGCAACAGCCTGCATAGCTCTGGGACTGACCTTTGGATCCTTTTTGGATCTCTGTTCCAGCAGGGATTTAATACAAAAGGCTTTCAGGGGGTCTGGTCTTCCTTCCACTGGCAAACTGTGTGCAGTTCTCCAACATTTCATAGCATTGTTGGGAATCTTGAGGAATCATTCCATCTTACTTCTTGATCCTTATACATGATCCACAGTAGGAAGTCTATGAAACTGAAACTCTTTTGAAAGCAGTGCCTCTGAAAATCAGGACCAAATACTTCCACAAAGGTAGCAAATTTTCTGTAGTCTGAGGTTTTCAATGAGATCCTTTCTCAAAACTACTTTAAGATTCTTTTACTACAAATCTCATGTTGTGGTCACATTTCAATGTTCCTATGACTATTTTTTAATCTACAATCACTTTGTTGAAAGAGTCATGCTTTATGCTTCAGAGCTCTCCTAACATTACTGAGGAGTTCATGTTCTGTTGAACAACCTTATTGCCTGAGTGACTGTGTTATTTCTCATGTACTCCATTTTTCCTTTGATCCAGACACACACAGGCATGCTCTCCAATAGGCTTTAGGAGATGACAGGGATATTCGAGGATACTTAAAGGATATACAGAAATAAATTGTATTTCCTTGCCAAATAGTTTCAGCTCCAAGGTAAATACTTTGTTTCATTACCAGTTGGCTCACTATTTGAAAAGACCACTCTGCCTTTGTGTTTTGAAACAAACTGGATTTGGTGGATCATTGGGCAATTAGGAACAGTTTATCTGATGCACTGTCTGTACCCTCCTGCACTTAATCAGTTCTTTGCCCCCTCAGCTCTGGAAGAGTAAAGAGGTGAATCATTTTGAAAAAAAATAAAATGCAGATTTCTAAGTTTAATAATGCTGACATTGAACAGGGGCCCAGGCTCAGATTCTACAGGTTATTGTGCATCCTCTCACTATTTGCATATCCTGTGTGTTATGGAGGTCTGAAATTCACCTCAGGCTGTGACTTAACTGAAATCCCCTTAACACATCCATGACACTTTGCTTCACAGACCTAAGTTACTTTTAGAAATTACTTTTACTGCTCTCAGTGCGATGGAAATATTTAAAAGTTTGAACTGTGATGCTTTTCTCTGCTTTATGCTAAGCCCTCCCTCCTGTAACTGCATCCACTAGAACTTAAGTTCTCTGTGTAAGTTATGGAGCTACCTCAAAGTTTGTATTCGGCTCACAAATAGCAGCTGGAGTAGGTGACGTTTACTGATGACTCCTTTCTGCCAGAGGGAAGGATGTGTTTACTGCACTCTGGGAAGGCAGCTGAAGCCCCTCCAGGAGGTAATGTCACTCAGCACTGCTCACCAAACTTGGCTCTCCCACCTCTCCCAAGTAATTCCTGTGGTTACCTGGGCAGGCTCCCTCACTCTGCTTGCTTTGATGCTAAGAGACAGTGATAATTGCAGTGTTATGAAATACTCAAAAGATTGGCTTAGCTGAAGGACATAAATCCAGGAGGGGAAATGCAGGGATGATTAATTAATTCACAGACCAAAGGATTCCCATGTTGACGTGGTAGCAATAAAATTTCTTAACTCCAAGCACTGCAATCTCAAGTGAAAGGAAACCCTGGCAGTCTTCCATGAATGATGTGTTCAGACCTTGTTGTTTTCCCTCTGCTTTGTGATCAGTGCAGAGGATGGAGACTAGGACTAACCCTCTTTCACATGAGTCAAAACAAGAGCTGGCGTGGTGGCTAAACCAGTGAGATCACAGGAGGGCACAGGAGAAGCTCGGGGTTATTATTTCACCCAGCTGGCAGATGCCTTAAAGATCACACCATACAATTATCTCAGCCTCTGGGAAAGAAGCAGACACTTTGACTCCCCACTCTTGACTGCGCAGAAGTAACACTGGAGACAGTCTTCTCTAATTTCTTTCTTTTTACTCCTAAGAATTATGGTGTGAGTTGTGTATCCTGATGAGTCTTCTGGACTTATTTCACACTGAGTTACTAAAGTCAATTGAAAACAGTGGGCAGGGAAAAGTACTTCAAGAACAGGAGATATTCTTCTTAACTTGAGAGCTGCTTCCCAAAGTAGAGCAGCGTAGTCATGAAGTTTCCTGCTCACCTGCAAGCCGGGGGGGCTTGAGGTTCTTTGAAGCCACAGAGAAGATTTTAAGTGATCAGGTTAAAAAAACTGACTCTCCATCATGTAGGTTTTCCAGCAGCTGCCAGCATTGTAGCTGACTTCATAGAATCATATAATGGCTTGGAAGGGACCTCAAAGATCATCCTCAAAGCTGCATCCCCTCTGCCATGGGCAGAGACACTTTCCACTAGACCAGGTCACTCAGGGTCCATCCAACTTGCCCTTGAACACTCCCAGGGATGGGGCATCCACAACTTCTCTTGGCAACCTGTTCCAGTGCCTCACCACCCTTAAAGATTTTCTTACTAACATCTAATCTAAACTCACCCTCTTTCGGTGTAAAAAGCCATCACCCCTTGTCCTATCACTACATGTCCTTGTAAATAGTCCCTCTCCATCTCTCTTGTAGGCTCCCTTTAGGTATTTCTGGGCAATGTGTAGAGAAGTTAAATCCAAATACACCCCAAAATTCTTCCTGGAGTCTGTTCTGAAGCCCTTAAAAAGTAAAAAAGTTCAGTTTAGGTAATCCAGGAGTCTGTGCTGCCAGTTTTTATTATAGTTGTCCCTGGTGATTTTTTCAATTACAGGGTTGCTGTTGATACTCTAACATTGCATTTATCACCATTGTAGGGTGCTCTGTAGACATTGCACTAGATAATATGATGGTAACCAACCAACTTCTTTCCCCAGAGGGTTAGTGGTTTTGAATAAACAAACAAATTAACTAAAGTGAGAAAAAAATCAGCATATATGAGGATATAGCCAAGGCAACAGTCCCAAACATAGGCCTTTCTCTCCCTTTCTATAGTGGAAACAAGCAGTTCACATGTCTTCTGAGAAGATGCAGGGTACAGTTAATCACATATTTTTGTGTATGAGGTAACAATTTTTATTAATGAACCATTCAAAGCAACTGTGCTGGTGTGCTTGATTTAGGAAGCTGTGGGTGGCAGAATGAGAGGTTTCTTTTAGATATCATTCAATTTGTGAAAAATTTTGGATGCTTTTTGTTCTTGGTACCCTTAAGTCATAGCCAAAGTATGAATATAGACCATTATTTTCCTCCCCTGTGGAAATACTGATCAATCTGTGTTGGAAAAGCAATGCTCAGGCTCTTGCAAACTATTCAGGAGTGGGGAATAGTTGTTAGTTTCCCTATGAAGAAAGCATGGGATCTTACACTTGAAGCTGGAGCTGCACAGGAAGGCTCCTCAGAAATCAAAAATGTTAGAAGTGGGGAAACAAAAAGAATTGGGGGTTACCACGCCTCACTTTTGCCCTGTGCAGATCACTCACTACAGAGAGCACAGTTAAAACCAGTGTGGCTGTAGGGAGCTGTGACTATGCAAGATGCCATTGCCAGCCCTTCCTGTGGGGTTCACTTTGGGCTGAGTCACTACTGAAATTACAGTGGCCTCTGGCCTGCTGGAGGAACCACTTGCCTCCCACAGCCCATGCTGGCTCTGCAAAACAGAAAAAACTGTGAGGCTGGAGGGCAGGAGTCAAGGGTGAGAGTATTTCCACATAATAAGAAAAAGCTTTGAAATCACACAGATCAGGAGAGAGAAAGCAGAGAATAACACAAGGGAAGAAAAAATGAAATCAAGGTTTCCCCTGAGTTTAGCTCTCAAGTATCTATTTATTGATTTTTTTTTTTTTTTTAATGTCATGTGACCTTTTTTATACAAATTTGTATTACCTGAATGTTAACAGTATTGATTTGAATGTGCTTACATAAATCATGGAGGTATCAGCAGGCTGGTGTCTGGCTCTCATGAGGAGGAGTCCACAAGAGAAAATCCACCTCAGCAGTCCCAGGGCAAACAATCTGAGAAGGGTATAATCTTGACTGCTTGATGAGAGGTTCATGACGGAGAGTGTATGCCAAAGGCTGTTGGTTGCAAGGCTGTGTGATGAATGTTTCTTTTGGATTTCTCTGTGGAACTTGATGAAGAGACATGTTGTAGTTCTTGATCCAAGAGTTGATAATAGTGAAGTTTTCCAAGTCAACTGGCTGCAAACCAGAGGAGGAGGGGAAAGGAAGAGATCCTGTGGTGATGTAAAACCTTGTCTTGGCTTTGGTTGGGATAGAGTTCATTTTCTTCCTCCTAGAGGGTACAGTGCTGTGGCTTGGATTTAGGATGAGAATAATGTTAAAAATATGCTGATTTTCACTTGTTAGTGAGTAGAATTTACTCTAAGTCAGGGACTCTTCAGCTGGCTCAAACTGAGCCAAAGAGATGTTCCACACCATATAGAGTTGTGCTTGGTATATAAGAACAGAGAAAAACCAGTACAACATAGACAACAAATGCTGTTTCAGCGGCTTCAAACTGAGATTTCAAATGAATGTGGAAGTTTGTCTTTCCTTTTCTGCCTCTGTGCAGGAAAGTTCCAGGGGAGCTATGCAAGAAATATTTTTCTGATGGAGATTTATTCAAGAGGTTACATTGCCTGGGGTAGGAAGAAAGAGTCATAAAATAAAGAATTTTAGACCGTGGAGGACCAAAGTGAAATTGACTCCAGAGACAGAGGAAAGGATTCTTGTGGACTTTGCAGATTGTTTTGAAAGACAGCCCTTTTGGATTGGAGATATATAAAGACATATGAGAGAAACAGGGTACCTGCTGTGGGTGAGAAGGAGCAGCAGCAGAGAGAGTTTCAGAAGGGCAGTGGGACTATACCAGTGGATGCTGCTTCCTTTTTTGTAAGATTCCTTCCTGCAGTGTAATTAATTAGACCTAAGAGATCTTTGGAAATCAAACTTTAGCAGAGACCTGAGATTTCCAGGTAATACATTGCAGCAGAAACAAACTCTGTGAGGGGCTGCCAACACAAGCGAGACATCCACTGAGGTTATCAAGCCAAAGTTTACCCTGGTGTGCACACTGTTCCAGCAGATGCAGGGGAAGTTACGCAAAGACTGTAATTTACCCTGGCACATGCAAAGTCCTCATTGTGCCTTATTCAGTAAACTTATAATATCTCAGGGGAGAGGAAAGAGAGGAAATTCCACGCTTTGCAGCTCAAGGAAATTACCATAGCTTGCCCTAAAGAAACCTGCAGCAAGGGCTTGGTGGTGCTGAAATTAGTGGCAAAACTGATATGATTTTGTGCTGCTTCATGTCTGATGTTTTTTTCTTGGCAATTAACCTCTCTGATATCTGCCACACCTTGAATCTTGCTCATGACTGTGTGTCTATTGCCTCCAAACTGGAAAGTGCCTTTCATGGGCCAATACATTCATTGCAAACACCTCCTTCCTCTTTCTCACTTATTCTATTCTTCTTGCATCCTGTTATTTCCTTTCACCCAGAGAGAAATTATAGTTGCACACTGTGCTTTTCCCCTTTTGCATGTATGCATGTATTGTCCAGATGTCAAACCCCAGGTGCACATGGTGGTTCTAGGTGGGATCTGAAACTCTGAGGTGATCCACCTGTTCTTGGAGTTGGGGTCTGACCTGAAAGAAGCCTTGAGATGGCTTTGGGAGCCATTGTACAGTGGCTGTTGCTGTCATGGAAGAATTTTCTGGAAGTTTTTGTAAAAGGTGATCTAGAGCCTTTTTCAGATTTACTCCTTGGTTTCCAGCTCTACAGCTCTGTGGCCTTTGTGAGATGGCATGGAGTGCAAAGGCTCACCCTAAAAGCCTGCTAATCTAAACCTCATCTGAAACAAATGCATTACTTGGAAAAGGCTTGTCATTTTATATCCAGTCACTGGTGCTGGCTCTTCCTTTGCACACAACTGTCTCATCTCATTATGTGTGTATATGTACATTTATGAGGTCACCTACTAAGAACTGGCATAATTCAGTTTTACATTTGACCTATAAGGTTACATGCTTTGTTGCTCCCATAGGCTGTATTTCCTGGGATTTGGGAGGAATTTTGCAATGAAGTACTTATTGCAACTACAGACTTTGCATGTGTCTTACCATCACCACTTTCCCAAGTGCCTGTCCCACAGCTGCCTGGCAGGTGCTGCCCTTTGGCCGTGTGAGGAACTACTCTCTCCTCTCACTCGAGGGGAGTGAGTGTCTCGCTGCTCCTTTTCTCCCTTCACTCTTCCATTTTGCCAGGGAGGTCAGATGTGCCCACAACTGTCCAATTCTCCCCTATTCCAGCTGGCCTTTCAGGGTGCTTTTAAGGCTTGCCAGGAGACAAGCAGAACTGAGGTAGGTAGGGGAGATGTGGCATACTGGAGTGCTAAGGTCTGCTGTTGTGTGATCTGCACAACTGCAGAGGTGGCCCAGGCTGCCAAGAAGGTACTGGCCATTCTTCATCTCACTGTCTTGTCGGGAGAGGACATCAAACCCACTCCAACTCAAATCAATAAATCTCTGGCTTTTCCTACTGTGTTTAAACTCATCACACTCAGCAGTGATGGAAGTTACAGTGTGCCCAAGAACATCAGCTTGATCATGGGAAAATTGTGTTCTGCCTCAGTAGCTCTCAGTCAGTCTCCATTACTTAAGGTATCCAGGGCCTTCCCAGAGATCCTTTTGATTTTAAAGCAGCAGTAAGAACTTAATGCATATGGATGATAGGTCTCAAAAGGACATGCTGGATGTATTAAAATAAAAACTTTCTGTTAGCAAAGTTTTCAGAGAAGGCATTCCTGTGTTCTTCCTCTTGTATCCTACAACTAGACTGTCCTATTTTTGTATGCAACAAAATTGTAGGATGTTCAGGCACTAAGAATGCCTTTTAATTGCCTTTGTTAAACTTCCATGTCTTGTTTCTAGGAGTCATCTTTTTCCAACATTATAAGCTCTGATGCTTGTTGGCATCGCTAAATTCACCCAGGCTGGCTTTGCAGTTGATGGGTTTGCAGTTCTGCAGCTTGCAGAACTTCCCAAAAGCAGTAGGTCCATATACAGCAGTACAAAGGGATCTTCTTCTCTCTCTTCCTTATTCCAATTCCCAAAAGTACACACCAGCAAGCTCAGTGCACATTGTCTGGTACTTCCTAATAAAAAACAGCTTAGGCTTGTAATTACAAATGGTCTTTACACGACGGTATAGTCGTGGTGTCCCCTTACATGATGGCACAGTGGTAATGTCTCCTACCATTAGACTTAGACTTTCAGAAGAGATGACCCATAAATAAGCTCTTTTTGGATGAAGTGTCCAGAACTGAAAACTAAGTCTACCACTGCTTTAAACCCCAGAGCACCAAGTGTCTTTGGTGGCAGCAAGCTAAAGTTGAAATACTAAAAGATTGTCCTTAAAACGTCCAAACTTTCCGCATTATTTTATTATTATGCTGGTTTAAATTGTATGTTATGTGATGGCTGGCTAGGAATTATCTGAGTTGTGAGTATGAGTTTGTCAAAATGCATCAATTCATCTTTTACTAGACAAGAAGGAAGTGACATAGCAGCTATCAAAAAAACTCCCAAACCTGTCCTTGTGAAATGTCCTTAAAAGAACCCTTTTCAAAATACAAAAATGTGGTTGTGTGAGGAACTACCTTTTCCTTTCCTCCTGACAGAGGTGTCCATTACATGTCAGTGTGCCCAGATTGATTCTGGGCTGGGCTCCTCTTCTACCCAAATACTTCTCTTGTGCCCAGTAACCAAGATTCAATTTGAGAAGATTTTTATTGATGTACGTGGACCAAATCCCATCACCCTACATGGGATGTTCATACAGTTAAAGGCATACATGACTTTTCTCTGGATTTGCATTCATGAAGTAAAGGCTGAGTCTGACTTTGAAGATACTCCAGATTCATTTCTGATGGCAAACATCACGCTTGGCAAGAGTGAAATTACCTCCTTGTTGATGAAGGCAGATATCATCCACTAATCTTGTCTGAACACACACCAACCCATGAAATACGAGCCTTTCAGTTAATTTTATTGAAGAAGAAGCAATGGGAAAAGTTGAATTTTCTTTTCTTATGGGTCTGCTTCTGAAGAGGGCTACACTGTGACTGAGAATGCCATGTCTAACTCCTGTGAACAGGAGCAAATTCTCATGAGGTGTTCTGTCAAACAAACTCTTATAATGTTTTTATAGAGTGCTGTCTGAAAACAGAATTCATTTTCTGCAAACATGAATAAAATCATGAAAGGAAATGAATAGGATAATAAAATGTTCTTGAAAGTCCCAGATTCCTAATGGAGAATATAAAAGAATCAGTGTATATATGGGTGTAAAGAGACCATACAGAGACCACTATTTCCTTTTTTATTCTTTTTTTTTTTAATATCTATTACATTTCATGCTCTTTTCTCTGGAAAATATTTTGGATTTGAAATTGAGGAGAAAAACTTTCATCTAGTTTCAGAACAACCAGCCAAACAGAGAAACTTGTTTTTCTGCTTCTTTTTGTAACACATCTTGAAATGAAAATGTAAGCAAATGAAAGTGAGAGGAGTTTAAAGAAAAATTAATTTTTAAATATTTTCCTTTGGACATACAAAGAGAGGCAAGGCTGTTCTCTGTAAGGAAAATGTTGCTTTTATCCTCCTTTCAGCTTTTGAAGGGGAAGATCTTTGTAGCATTTACTACACAGGAGAGATTTATTGCCCAGAGCTGAGCACAACTGAGAAAATAATTTTGACCTGATATATAGAAGTAATGTCTAGACAGAGAGCATTGGAGTGCTCAAGGGGAAACTCAGAGTAGGAACTAGTTATGACAAATTGAGCTTTTGAAGTGACAAATAGAAGCAAACATGTAAAAACCTGAAGATTTCACAAAGTAAATGTGAGATTTGCTGCTGACCTAGATGAAACTGGAAGACAGGACAAGCTAAATGAGAATGTATTTGTTTCTGCTGCCTTCCTCTTCCAAACAAGAGCCAGAGCAATTGCTGGTGGGGCCATGCTACGCAACCAGAAAGGTGAAACCACCTTTTTCATTTGGGTTGGGTTTCTAAACAAAGCCAAGGGTTCCTTTCACCTGATCCAGTTGGAAGTCTGGATTGATCTCAAAAGAATTTTCATTAGGGTGACCTAGAGTTTAATAAACTGCTTTGTGTGGGCAAGTATTGTAATTTACTGGGCTGAGCTCTGTAGGCAGCTGAAGGGAGCTGCATTTGTGAGGTCCTGAATATGTCATTTTTGTGGGCATTTTGCCTTAGCAAAGCTAAATGCTTATTTGATGGTATTATGGGTTGAAAAGACACCAAGGGAAGTGTCACCTGCTTCTGCAGAGATCGAACTGAAGAGTTATTTCAGACGACCTGTGCTTCTGTAATGTTAGAAGTGGAAATCTGATACTGGGATGAGAGTTTTTATTAGAGAATAGAATTATTGAAGGGAAAGACCTATAGCAAATTGTCATTTGCACCCCTACAAAATATCTTGATTTCTTGATTTGTATCAAAGCATTCAGCCTTTCTCTCTCCTAATCCACTAAAGAGTCTGTGGCACTGAAATTGACTCCAGAGTCACAGACTAAAGAAAGTGACTTTAATACTGGCAATTTTTTGACTGGAGAACATAAAAAATGAGGAAAGAGCAGGGGGTTGTTTAAATAAGCACAGCAAATAGGAACTTTCTTTTCTTTCTTTCTCTAGACTCTGATGGTTTTGTTGGTTTGTTTGTTTTTGTTTTTTTTTTACTAGAACTTTTGAATGTTTACCAAGGCAAATAATAAATCCCCATGATCTTAATTAAAATGGCAACAAGAGGCATGTAATAGATTCTGTTCTTCTTGAATTTCTTTGAGACCACATTTTTCCTGCTGCTGTGTGGTATAAAAACTATTTAATTTTGAACAGCAGTAAATTTTTGAAGTTCTTGAGTTCTGATGCATTCTCAGGTATCAGCCTTAAGACTGTGTGGGTATATTGCACATGGTGGAATATCTTGCACCTAAGGTTTTCAGTCCCCTTACTTTGGAGGGAACTGGAGCAGCAAAGGGAGAGCATGCGTCTGGAAGTGTTGGGTGATCCAGTGCAACATCCTGTAATAATATCCTATTATGCTTGTCTGAAATGATTTGCTCTCTTTTCTGGGGGGTGGGAAGGTGGGGGGAGTGAAATAGATGTCAAGAAATGATCTTCCTTCATTTATTATGCCAAATGACTCTAGAAGAGTTAGCCTAATCCAAAACCTGAATTGACTGACACTTAAATGACTGCTTTGTTACTCACAGCCAATGACCAAAAGAGTTACACACCACTTAAAGCATGGCAATAGTTTTAACAAAACCTGTTTCCTGCTCATACTCTCCCATGCTGACTTTCAAGAGGATGACTCCACCATGTATCACAGGACAGGAAATGACCATAAACATCTCAGCAGAGAAGATGATGTTATTGCAGGCTTTCACATTTCTGGTATGTTTAATTTTTTTTGACTGCATAAAGGACATTTTTGGTTTAACCCATTAAAGTAAGTTTGTAGAAAGTAGAAAATTGAGGTAATTTGTGGGCATGAGAGGTGCACAAGGGGAATGTCTGAGAATAAATCTAAAATGGAAATGTTTGCAATGTGCTTAGACAACCCACATAACCAGAACATGATATTGCCTGTTGCAAGAGTACATAAATTACTTGGCAAGTGCAATGCACTGTATTGATGTATTGGTGTTCTTGGGTTGTAGCTAGAGTCCTGTATCAGAAGTGATGAGAGATAAGAAGAAGTGGCCCAAGAGACTTATAAAAAAAGCTTTTCTAAAAGTGTGTTACTTTTGGACAGGTCTAGGAAAAAATCTGTGGCAGATGGTCTGATCTGAATTACAGGGAGCCAGGCATGGGAGAAACACAATTTGCAAGCAAGGTATGAATGCTTAACAAAATATATGTAATGAGACTTGATAGCAGTAGCATTAAAGTATTCCTTGCTTCCTTTTGAACCAATATAAATATTTATTGGCCTGAGCTCTATCACCGAGCATGCCCACACAGCCACATGATGCTGCTTGGGCATGACAGTCCTCTGTCAGGAGGCATTTCTTGGGGAAGTGCTCACTTCAAGTATAATGAAAGTGAAATTGCTCCTAAATGCAGTTGTGAGCTGCTATTACATCACTTAGGGCTATATGCAAGGGATTGCCAGCAAATCCACTGTCGGTTTTCTGCTTTCCACCAGGACTAGAAAACCATCTCCTTCTTTTTTAATTTCCTTTGTTTTCCTTTTTATGCAATATGGGAGTTTTTGCAGAGAAACAAGATTTCACTTTTAAAATGTTATTATTTTTTTTCTTTTGCTGATTGTTATTAGGAACACCAAAAATTCATGCTAGAAACATTACAAGAAAGGGAAAAATTAAATCCTTCAACATTAATAGTTCCTTCTTACATTTGTGAGGATGTATATACAAATGTAAAAATAGTGGTTTTAATTTTTGTCTTAAACAATTGTGATCATTTGCCTTCTTTTCCACAGTAAACTCTGGATTTGTTTCTGGCACGTCTTTATTTTTGGCACCTCTTTTCCTGTATAGAAGGATATGTTGGAGACACAAAGCCCTCTCCTGAAAAGCACACAGTCCATAAATTCTTCATTAGCCCCATTTATGACTTTGGTTATAGTGAATAATATCACATTTGCTCTGAAGTAAAAAGATTAATTATCCTTCTGTTTTACAAGGAAAGCTTTGTAAATCTCTTGTAATTACAGGCTGCTAAATATTATGGAGCATTGAAATTTATTCTACTTGAACATAAAAAAAAATATTTTCTCTTTATTGAAAATTCCTGGATTTTTTACTTAACTAAATGCTTAAGTATGGGTAAAGCAAAAGTAAAGAAGACTTTTTCACCCAGAGATTTTCCTTTTAAATGTGGGAATTGTGTATAATTTCACACCAACATAAAACGAGGCCTACACTAGTATGAAGCCAAGTTCAAGCCCATGGAGTAGAGTTCTAAGTGTGAAACCTTATAGTAGAGCCCTTGACTCTTCAGCAAAGCTGAATCCTGAGGCTTTACCATCTCCTTCATGGTGATGATCATCTCCACTTTAAAACACACAGAAGCTTGAGCTTTTTATTCCCCTTTATTTTGAATGATGGAGGATAATTGCAGTCCCTGTGCTCCCCATTCAATTTTTTTCTATTTTGCAGAAGTGCTAAGGCTTCAAAGCAGAGAAGACTCATGGGCTGGGCTTTTTACCACAGAACTGCTGAAGAAAATGCCAATTTTTGAAAGGCTCGTTTCTGAAATGGCATTATAATTCTTTAGTGTTTTATTCTGCATTTTGTAGTTAAAGCCTAATCCTCCTACAAATTCCCCAGTGTTTTTCTTGCAGGGTGGAGGGGGTTCATTCTGCAATGCTTTTTAAAATACAGATGTGTATGAAGGGGTATTTAAACTTGCATGACCCAAGCAGGAATGGGAGTTAATTTGAAAACAGAGTGTAGCATTTCAAAGCATGGAATGAGGTAAGTTTTCAGCACTGAGCTTACTCATCAGCCCTGTAAGTTGCCATATAGATGATCTTTCCAGATCCAAAAATCTTTCAATGAGCCCAGGACCTAGTTAAAAACTCTTCCTAATGTGGAAGCATTAAGAAGATCCTGATCCTGCACATCTTTCACAAGTTGGCCATCAGTAATCTAGGCCATTATGAAGAATAAAGTCAGGCCCATGGGTTTGGATGTTAAAGGAGCTAATGCAACAGTATGAGCTGCACGTGGTCTCTGACTCCCTTCGTTTAGGTGGGAAGGTCGTGCCGTGTTTGCCCTTTGAAGTGACATGCAGAGAGCACTCTGGACATTTCATGCACATCTCCATGCTGAGAGGTGCATTGGTGCATCTCCACCCATAGAGGACTTTACAAATCCTTGTGCAGGTGGTGGAGAACAGCCTTCCCTGCTCAGGTTTCATGGCCCCCTTTGGCCACCTTATGGACACATGTATCTGGGAGCTCAGAGTGTTATGCAGCTTCCCATGTGTGCCAACAAAGGGTGATGTACACTACCTGTTTTCTTTTGATGCCTTTTCATTCTTCTTAAGCAATACCTAAGTTGATTGCTTGTTTTCCTTGTGCAGTTGTTTATGCTGAGATTCAGCTGGGCATGCATTTCTCAACCCCTATAGTGTAGATACAGAAGAATTTCTTTCTTGGGGAGTTGTTCAAACTTGGGCCAGTGTAAACAGAGTAAGAATCTCCTTGGACAACACTAGTGGATTTAGTCTGGTTTTATATTTGTAGAGCAGATGTTTTCTTGGAAGAAATGGGCAGAAGTTCTATTTCAAAAGTTTCAACAGCAGTTAAGCTTTGATAATACACTCCCTTCTTTGCTTTGTTATAAATACCTGCCAGAAGAAAGGAAAGGGTTTTTTTCTTCTGAGTCCCAAGTACATTAATCTCTGAAGTGACTGGTCAGGACAAAGTTGAAGTGTCAGATAATGATATCTGAATTAGATTTTAGTGTAATTGCTCAATATTATTCGTTGTTGAGGAAGATGGGGGAGGGTTGGTTTTGGTTTTGTATATTGCATCTAAAAAATCCTGTTCCTCCTAAAACTTTTCAGCTCTTCTCTGGCAAGGGGTGAGTTGATTTTTAGTTTTGGGTGCATACCTTGCAAATTTCATTGCTTATTAATTTGTTGCAAAAGCCATTTAGGTTAGAAGGGGCCTCAGGAGGTCTGTAGTCCAACCTCCTGCCCAAAGCAGGATTAGCAATGAGATCAGACCACATTTCTCAGGGCTTTATGCAGACAAGTCCTGAAATCCCCCAAGGACTGAGATTGCACAACTTTTGGCAACTGAGCCACTGCCTGACTGTCCCAATGAGGGGTTTCACCCTTCTACCCCTGTTTCAGTTTATGGCCATTGCCTCTCTGCTCTGTACCTCCCTTCTTACCTCTTCTCAAAAGTGCAGGATGTCTACTCTCAGGTACCCAAAGCCAACCCTTCTTGAGCCTGAACGAGCCATGGTCCACCAATGTCTCCTCACAGACCTGTATGACAACTTCTGGCCCTCCTGGACTTGTCTTGTCTGACTCTCCATGTTCTCACCCTGGGGCAGAACTGGATGCCATATTCTAGGTGTAGTCTCATGAATACCAAGTAAAAGGAAATAATTGGTGATCTGTAGCCCATGATGCTGCTGGCCACCTTGGTTGTCAGGCAGCCACCCTGAGGTCCTACTCAGCAGCACTGCTCCCCAGTCTGCACTGAAGTCAGGGAGTTTTACTCAATTTTACTCCCTGGTGCAGAAACAAGGCCTTGAGCTTTCTGAAGACCATCTCTTAATGAGTTAAAAGCTCAGAGACCCTTTCTGAGCACAAGAAACCTGTGGCCTAATAGCTGTGATGAATTCCTTCCAGTGGTCTTTCCTCTCCTTGGGAACAGAAAGCTGGTGAGGATGCTTCTGTTAAACACATGCACCCCGGTAATGATCTCTGTGTGAGACAGATATGCACAACAGGGGTTTCTATGCCACACTGTGTTTCTTGAATCCTATTAGGGAAAAACCAAAGCAGAGCATTGCTTCTATTTCTAAAATAGTCATTAGTTGTTAAAGCCACTGTTACTTTTCAGAAATACCATGGTGCTATTAATAAGGCAAAAAGTACGGCAAAAAATGCCCTTTAATTAGTTACACAGTTACCAACTCTTAATTCTGTAACTGCTGTCTGTGCTTTATTTTGAAGGAGCAGGAAGACTGCCTGAAAAGGAATAAAGAAGAATGAAAGTCTGAATTCTGAGCTCAGTTATGCCAACTAGAATGCAGGGCAGCTTGGATCCAAATCTGTTTTAGGAAGGACTTTAAGATTTAGCTCGTTAAATCTGTACAAAATGAATTCCTGCAACAAAAGAAGAAAGCAAGCCTTGTGGTGGTAGGACAAAAAGGGTTTTATTCCTGTTTCTTCATAGAATTTCCTTGGTGATCTTGACATTTTTAGCCTGTGTGACTTGGTCAAGCTTGAGTGTCTGTGGGTGGGCACCAGACATGAATATGCAGGGATGCTTCCAGTAAGCAACCTGATTTTGAGAGAATTTGATCATCAAACCTTCTAGTTTGATGTGCTCTGCTTGGCCTCCCAATTTATCTGATGTGCTGTGGTCTGGCTGGATGTCTCCAAGTAAGCAGCTGATGCTTGCACAACCACATCTGTGCTTCACGCTTTCTTGCAGGGAAGAAGGACTGATTCAATTCATGCTTCTGCCTTAAATCCAGGCAAACGGGATTTGGGCCTCCAGTCCTGTTTCCTGTTTTCCAAATTGTTTTTTTCAGCTTCTGAATCAGTGAACACAGCTGATATATTGGATTATCCGAGTCCTGAGTGAGAGACTCAACTGAGTGTCAGCAATAAAAGATGACACTTCATATTCCCAAAGAGTTCAGCCTCAAATCTAGTAATTTTTTTAATGTCCATTGGCACCTGAGGAAATTGAGCATAATTTGAAGAGGAAAACCATTATAGGGAAGGTCTGATCACATGAAAAGGAGCAATCTGGAAAGCATTATGTGTTTGTAATAGTTTTATACTGACAGTGGTGAGAAGTAAGCTGAAGGCAATGGCAGCTCTATACAGTTTATGCATTCTGATGTTTATTTCCCTTAGTAATGTGCTGGGGTCTCTTGTCTGGTAGTGGCAACCATGTGCAGGGGTAGCTACTCAGGCTCAGTCTTTCATGCTGGACAACTTTGTCTTTGCTCCAGTAGGCAAAGAGGGGTAGCTTTTTCTGGGAAAATAAAGCCAACTCATTGGAGTACCAAATATGGCTTTGGAAAACTACTATGGGATAGATAACTTTTGGGCTTACACTGGAAGAAAATGCTTAACAGTTCTGAACGTTGTGTTATAGCATTGAGAGGGATGTTAAGAATAATTACTTTAGGGCCAGCCAGTTTTGTCCTCTTGGGTGTTACAGCATCACCAACCCTTGGAACTAAAAGGAGGATGAAAAAATGCACCGTTGGATAAAAATGAGCTCTTCTATTTTAAAACACACTGTTCTTGAGTTGTACTGTGGTAAATTTCTTTGCAGACCTTCTATCCATCTGGTTTGCTTTTTAAAGGAAGTTAAATCCTGCTAGCAATTGTCAGAGAAACTGAAAGATAAATTAGTGTGTGATTTTCAGCACTTAGCATTACTAATACTTCTCTGCTCTTACGTGTGGCTCTTACATACTGGCACTTCTCAGTAGAAGACAGCCATGCAAACATATTTTAACAAGTCTCTGCTGCAGCACGATTGATTGTAGCCAGTTATTGTTCTCCCAAATCCTGCCTAAAACAGGGAGTGAGAAGTTTCCTGGGATTTTAGGCCCAGACCTTTTTGACAGGAAGCCAGGGAACAATTAAGAGGTACTGAATCTTTCCCCCCCCCCCCCCCCCTTCCCCCCCATACACTTTTTAAAGTTGAAAACTGTGGAGAAGAGGCAGTCAGAAGAGTTTCCCTTGTTTCACTCAGGTGCTAGCTATATATAACATAATTATAATCTGAACTGCTTTGTAGACAGGGCTTTTTCTGGCATGGGGTGGTATCAAGCCCCTCTAAAGGGAGAAGATGCTCAACTTCTCACTCAAAAGAAGGTGACATTTGTGAGCTGTAGCAAGGCAGGAACAAAAGCTTGCTGCTGCCCCACCTGCCAGGACAGGCTTGTATTGTCCATCACCTATTGGAAACCACAGGACTGGCAGCTCCCCACAAGCAGATGGCTGATACTTATGCTGTTTTGCCTTTGTGCTCTTTGCTTCCTTTCAGGATTGGGGGTTACAAGGCCCTAGTATTGATTTTTCTGAGCAGCTAAAAAGACATGAAAGCTGCTGTGCTTTTGAGGGCTTAGACTGTCAGTTTTCTTATTCCCTGTAGGTCTTCCCAAGGTCTCTCCTGTCTTTTTCATCTCTGCAGAAGCTTCTGCCTTCACTAGGTCCTTCCTAATGACTCCTTTTAGGGAGGAATAGAATGCTGAAATTCTGGTCCCATTGAAACACTTTGCTATAAAGCTACAATTCTGTGCCTAATTCTGCGTGGGCTTCATTGCCATCTGTGTTTAATTGGGCTGACACATAGTTGTACATGGGAGTGATCAGAGGTCCCTGGTGATTTGCACCAATGAATTTGTGCTTGTGGAGCTACATCACTCCAAAATTTTCAGAAAAGCTTTCAAGCTCATGGGAAATATCTTCAGGGATGAGTGAGAAGGTGTCCCCCATTGTCTTTAGTCCTCACAAAGACTGTTACCCCTCTATTCCTATCCAGCCCCCAAGCTGAATTATTAGAAATTTCTTGGAGCAACCAACAAATCTTGCTTCTCGTTTGGGACCCTGACAAGGGAGGGTATCCTTATAATATTAATAGTGCCTTTAATTACAGATCTTTTTGTTCATTGCACAAGCAGCATTATGAGGTTTTGGTCACAAATGTTAAAAGAAAGCAATTTAAAAGCAAAAAAAAAAAAACAAACCCAAAACAAATCCTCACAATACCATTACCTGTTTTATTTTTTTAATAAACAGAAGATGCACTGGAAATAAACATTGACAAATGAGTTTCCAAAAGCAAATACAAGTCAAAGACAATTGCACACAATAGTGGTATTTAGCTAACTGTGCTTACTTCTCCTTTAATCTGAACTTATTTTTAGTACCTGTAGCTGTAGTAGTTACCACGAGATAACATAGGACTGGGATTTAGGTCCAGACCTTTCTGACAGGAAGAATAGGAACCCCATAACATAGGAGGTTCACCAAAAATTAGGGAGAAAAAAACCAGTACCAGTTTAGCAGCTACAAGTAATCAACCATTCTAGGCAGTTTTTCTCACCTCGAGTTGGAGTAATAGGAAATAAGAAAACTGGGAAATCCAAGTGGTAGGAGTAGAAAAACAAGCCTTAATATTTGGCAGGTAGCAACTGAAGGGAAGCAGCTTGATCAACAGGCTAGCCTATAGGATGCATATTTTACCATATGTTTAAGATAATATTGTATTATCCTATCTCTTTGCCTTATATAATTAAATCGTTGGATGTTACTGATGGCACTCTTAGGTCTGGCATAAAAGAAGAGTTTGGCACCAAGATGGTGTTCCCACCACAAAGAACCCCTTGTTCATGCGGAGGTTCTCATCTGCAGTTTGTGAAAATATCTTTGGTAATTAGGCCCTGAACTGAAGTAAAATAAGTTTTTGAATCCTCATTGGTAAATTCCCTACTAAACTTCTTCAGCAATCTTTTTCTTTTATATTTAGATTTCTTCTTTTGTTTATTTTCTATTTCAGTCAGACAATATGCATTTTCCATCAGAAGTCTGTATTTCATCATTTGTTGCTTACTCATTGTATAGAATCTTTAATTTATTTAGGTCAAATTGTTCTTAACTACTCCCATTAAAACCTAATTCTCCTCCAAGAGGGCTCCTTGAATTCTCCTAATGTCCACTTATTTTCTGGGATCACTGATTCTGTGTACATCTGCCAGCTCCTAGCACAATTAATTTTTATTTGCAGAAGTTTCACAACATATCATTAACACCGAACCTGACAGGTTTTTGTACTTGAAGCATCTATGCAGTCAAGTCCAGAACCTTTTTAACGTGGGTAGAGGTCGTTGTTCCAGCAATTTACACTACAATCACTGTATGTCTTTTGCTTCATTCTTCATATTTATCAGAGGCTTCGCAGTGGGTTCAGTTGAGAGTCCTTAGTTGGTGTTACAGAAAAACCACCTCTGTCCCATGCAAACACAAAACCCCAATTATTTTTAAAACACAAACACAAAAATTTTAGAGGGTTTTCTTATTAACCTCATTGTATTGAAAGTGACGAGAGTTGTCCATCAGATCTTGTCTTTATAAGAAGGTGCTCTGCTACCTTTCGTGACCTTTTTCAGTGTGTTAAGTGTATGTGAACCCAAACCACATTAATGTTTAAGGTCCCTGGCCTCTATAAGGTGACAAATAATAATAAGGACTTTGGGGAAAATATTTCTCATGTGTCTGCTAGGAAGGGAAAAAAACCCATAAGACCAACACAGTAATTGACTTAGAATGCTATAAAGGGAAATATCTTTTCTCATCGAGATAAAAAGCCTCGATTCACACACAAGCTGCACCAAGTAGAACTGATGAATATAGCACAATAGTCCTAACAGATTCACTACAAGCCCTGTCCTGAATAATGAAAAAAAAGAAACAAAAAGGAAGGGGGCAGGGAAATGGTTACCTTCTTGCTCTTGGGAAGAGTTAAAAAAATAGAGTGCTAAGCAATATAGGGAAAAAAGGAAAAGTAGTCACATATTATTCATGCTTCACTTGTGTTTGGTACATTCACACAGGCATATTAAGCATGAAAAGAACTCTGAAATGTAAATAGAGACATTCATTGTGTGGTTTTATTTTATTTTTTAAGGAGGAAGGGAATAGAACAAATGGACTCCCCACTCTGCTCTTTCTCAGAAGAAATCTCTTCTGAAGCCATTCTGATGAAAGCATAATTAACCTTGTTTTCATTAATGGGTCTTTCCTTTGTGGCTCAGATGACAAAAAATGGGAGAGAACATGGGCCACCCTTGTTGATCAAGGAAGCATCATAAAAATTGAGGATGAGGCTGTTGTGCACAAACTGAACTATCAAAGGTATGATGGGCTTGAATTCAATTCCCGTAATTATACTAATGATGCAGAACGTAGCCAGGCCAAAATAAGTCAGGTAATTACTTAGCATATTGCTCTAGTTTCTGCAGTGGCATTTATTGTTTACATCTCTAATTATGCTGTGTAGACACATCAGATCCCTCACGCTTGTTTTAGCTCGAAGTATTTGAAGCAGCAAACACCAACGAGCTGTGTCTTACGGATGCTGCTGTGTGAATGAATGCAATTCTGCAATACTTGTTCATCAGGCTCAGGGTCCAATCCTGCGTGTCTGTCATGCTCAGAATTCCTGTACATGTGACTCCCTTATGTATTTCTTTCATTGAGAACTCCTCCTTGCCTTAAGCAGACGCTGAAAGGCTTCTCATTCACATAGCTGAGCACTTTGTGTGCCCTTAATTTTAAGAGCATGAACAGCCTATTGCAGGTCAGCAGGACTGCTCAAATGTTTTACGGGAGAGTTACCACTGGTTAAGATACAGAGTTTTCATCTAAAACAAGGGTAATTTCTTCTCCTGGGGTAGTGTAGCAAGAGCAAAGGAAGAACTCATTTCAATTACTAACAACAATAGAAAAATATACCTCATTTGAAGTTGTTATCCACTGCCTACTATTTTTAAACTAAATGATTTTTCTTCACAGGAATGAAGAAAAAAAATGGAAGAACATTCGAACAGTTCTACCTTAAAGAAAAAACTGCCAAAAAAAAAGATTTGTTAGTATGTGCAAATGGCTCTGTTGGACATTTACACCTCTAGTGGTCATATGCAATGTGATTGGTTTCTTTCCCCTGCAAAACAGTATGTTCTCTAAGGATTGTATACAAGTTCACATGCCAAATGCTACAAATACTTCAAACTTTAGGATGACCTCTTTCTGCAGTACTAAACAAGCTGTTTTCCCTGCTCTGTGTCTCAGTCTCCCCTTCTGCAGACACAGAATAATAGTGCTCATCTATTCTAACACTTTAGGGCTTCCTATTTCAAAGTGCAATACAAATTTGCAGTATTAGGCCATTCGAAGGATCATTACAAATAGTGCTGAAGACCAGCATCATGGACCTTTTTATTGCCCAGATGGCTGATTGCTCTAGGCTATGAGTCTGAAAACACAGATAAATTTTGTCTTGCATATTTTTATGCCAATGGTTTTCTTAGCAACCTGCGGGTATATTTACTTTATTTCGCTCTTCTAGAAATATAGAGAAGATATACTTTCAATGTTGTCTCTGAGAAAAAGGCTCATAAAGGGTAAATTGTCCCACTAGAAATATTCTTCTATTAAATGAAGTTAGTTTACCCTTTGGCAGGAATATACCTAGCTTTCAGCTGCAGTTACAGCTCCTTGAGCATTTATAATACACTTTTTAATGGAAGGAATTTCAGTCTCTTCTATTAAATCCAATTCAATATCAACTCAGAGGGAGAAGAAGGGATCTTTCAAGCATTTTTTTTACCCAGAAAGCCTGTTACAGATTCTAAAAATAGACTGTGCATACATTAATGCCTATATTATGAGGTAGCCAAAACTGGAAAGAGGTTGAGGACTTTTTAAACTCCTGTTGGCTCCAGGAGGGCTCAGTACTTCACAGAATCTGCCTGAGGGAGAAGGAAGGAGAACAAAGTGAGAATACACAGACCCAGCAGTGCTCTGGCTATGCATGCAAACCTTTTGCAGTCAAAATTCCCCACAGGAGCACGAAAGGATGTTTCAGTCTGTAGCTCATTTAATCAAGGGCTCCCACTCAACAGAGGTGTTCAGAAGAAATGGATCTTGTCATGTGAACTAGAGGTTAAAACAGGAGAGGCTGCTTTGACTTTGGCTTGTACATGGAAAAAAGCCCTTTTAGCAGAATGGTGCATATTGTGGGAGAACAGAAAAAAACCCCCATGCCCAGCCCATGTTGTTTGCCAGTATTACAGAGCAGAGGGCTGCTTTTTAAAGTCCATTATTTTCTTTCACTGCTTGAGTAAGTGTACAAAGTTTCAATCGCTCTTGCTTTACAAATTATTTTGTTGAGCACTTGATGAAGGTTTTCCTTACTTGAACACTGCACTGGCAACAGAGCCAAATGAGCTAGCTGAGCATCAGTTAACTGCAAAGACTCCAGTTTCCTGTGTTTCCAAATCTGATAGCTGAGGATGGAAGTGTTACACACCTATTCTTCACTGGTGTGTTCAAGCCATCTATGTTCTCATGACCAAAAGATTTTTAAAAGGCACCAGACAAGAGCTGAGGGATGACTCCAGATCGGGGAGTTGTGGAGGTCTTTTGACTTAAGTGACTTCAGGTGTTGAATGGTAAGGAGCAATTATTAATGGGGCCAGGCACCTTGGATACAATTTTTTGATTCCNACAAGAGCTGATGGATGACTCCAGATCGGGGAGTTGTGGTGGCCTTTTGACTTAAGTGACTTCAGGTGTTGAATGGTAAGGAGCAATTATTAATGGGGCCAGGCACCTTGGATACAATTTATTGATTCCTTGTACAAAGGAAGCCTTGCACAACCAGAGAGCCTCTTAGCCCACAGTAGGCATTGTCATCCTCCTGCCCCTCCTGGACTCTTTCCAGGGTGATGCACCAAAGCTATCTAGACTGAATTTTTAGATCAGCATTTTCCAACCCTTGAGTTTCGGTGGCAGTATCAGCTAAGGGAAATACTCCCTTGACTGCCCCTGTCTTATTATTCCTGCTCTGTACCTCAGAAATGTGATTTTAAGCATGATCACCTGGCAGGGGTAATCACTGGGGTGCAGAAAACATGATTCTGACAGTGCTGCCAAAGCCAGGCTGCCTGCGGTTCACAGCCTGCCTCCATCCTTGAGTTCCAACTCAGCTCTTCCATGAGAATCCTCACCTTTAGGTGTCCCTGTCCCAGAGACACTCACCTTGGTTTCAGGTAGAAATGCATGTTGGCTGGTTAGTGGCTGCTAGTGTTACAATAATTTGTTTCCTTTAAAGAGGTTAATTATCTAAACTGAAGTAATGAAACCTGTCAGTTTCACTGGCCAGGTCATGCTCACTGAAGATACGGCTCATTTATTCCTTGTTTGCAGTGGTCGACACTCCTTATTACTTAATATAAAGCCTTCTGGCAGAAATGAAGACTTTAATTATGAGAACAGTAGAAAAGGCCCTTCCTCCCCTGAGGAGTGTATAGTTCATGGATGTGGACAGAAAGAGGGTGAATCATCATGCCTCTGTGCTAAGCATGTTGAAGCCACAATGGTAAAAAGGAGTCCTAAAATGACTTTGAAACAATGACAAGGAGAGCTCTTAGATATTTAGATGAAGTTCCTCCTAAATGTAGATGCAGTCTGGGAGACAGTAATTGCTGGGGACTACAACTAGTGAGGACAGAAGAAAGTGCTGCACTGGACTCTAAGCTGTAGGACATGTGAAGAAAAATGTAGATAGTACAGAAATAGCCTTTAGAAGTCTTCATAGCCTGCTTTTGGTGACAGAAGGTGAGTATCCCTATAATTTCCCCTACACTGATGAAGAAACCT
This sequence comes from Polioptila caerulea, assembly GCA_013397295.1. Taxonomy (NCBI): domain Eukaryota; kingdom Metazoa; phylum Chordata; class Aves; order Passeriformes; family Certhiidae; genus Polioptila; species Polioptila caerulea. The sequence continues at coordinate 559,227 of VYXF01005574.1, forward strand.
GAAAAAGCAGGGCTGACGTGTCATAGCACAAGGTTGGAGCTACAAGCTCATTTGACTTTGTGTTTCTAGCCTCACAGGTACAAGAGCCAAGACTTACCTGCCCTTGAGCTTCTTAAGCACTGTGATTTGGCCCTGGCCTCTTTTCAAATTCGGGCAATTTTGCTGCATCACTTCGATTATGTTTGCATTGGTTTGGCCAGAGCAACCTTTACAGGGCCTGAGTCCTTTCAGCAAGGTTATTAACAGTGTGTGGTAGGTACCCTGCATGTATCTTAAATGAATGAAATCCTTTACAAGTTTGTGAAAGTAAAACACAGGACCATAAAATTGATAGGTTAAAATCAATCTAATAAATGGCCAAGCAAATGCATGCATTCCCATAATATTTTATTACTCCAGTGAGACAGTAAGATCACAAAAATACAAGTGGATAAAATACAGGCTGTTGGCATCTTTATTCTCTAAAGTGCAATTGCAAGTAATGGCTTTAGTCTCAAAACTTAAATATGGAAAATAGTAAAACTGCATGTCACACAAGAAGGAAGAAAATGTATTTTAATGAAGCACATATTTCTGCTTTAAATAAAATCAAATACATTTTCCCATTTTGTGCTGAAGAGCAACAGTGGCATAGGGCCTCTGCCCATGCTGCATACATATAAAAAACATATAAAATGTAAAGGCCCAGCCTCTCAGTATTTTTAAAAGTGCATGAGAGATACAAGTTGTACTCTGACAATAAAAAGAACTAATAATAAAAGATACTTTCATCTGGAAGATGTCTATGTCCTTTGGGACTACCTGGCCTTCCTGACCATCCATTTTACATTCCATGAAGCAGATAAGCTTGTGAATTCCACAGCACACCACTAGTCTAAAGCAAACTTTTCTTTTCTGTGTGTGAGCATTTTCCAGGAAAACTTTTCTGGAGCCACACATTAATAGATGCATATTACTGACCCAACTTTCATGAATAGCCATTGTGCCCGTGTTTAATGTCTGGTCAAGATTACACTGCTGTAACAGGGGCTCTTCTGACCTAGGGGGAAAGAGGACATATATACATGCATGTCCTGCCACCTGAACTGAGAATGAGATTAGATTGTGGTGGGCTACCAACTTGGCCCCAGGCAATGAGTGCCAGAATTGGTCAGTAGCAGGATTAAAGCTGGGCACTGTTCTACTTTTCACTCCAAAAGGTGTTGTACTTCTGGACTTACTGGACTAAGGTTTCTCTGAAACAGGATTGTACTCATGGGGAATAACAAACTGACCCTGCAGGTTCAGCATTAGGCATAGGAGTACTTCTATCTTTCATACTCATAAAATCCAGCAGGATCTGGCATCAGGGTGACAGCTTCAAGCCCTTTAGGTATAGATTTTTCAGTTTAGGCTCATTTCCCATGAGCATGCAGTGACAGGCACACAGGGGTTTCTGTGATTTTAATATTTTAAGTAACTTGGAAGCATGGCACCAGTTAGTCTAAAAGAGAAGAATAGAACCAAATACTTAACACTTAAACCTACAGGATGGCACATGCCAACTTTAGCCCAAATTGAGAACCCCCAGCCAAGACCTTGTGGAGCCCATCTGAAGCCAGAGCTCCTGCTTTGTGCTGAGAGCCTCAGAGGCCTGTTGAGTGACACACAGGTCGTGGGAAGGCCAACAACAAGAAAAATCATTCTATTGCAAAGGCAGAAAATACTAGTCAGAATGAGGAGAAGTCAAGTGCTTTCATTGCTTAAACAGAAGCAGTGCAAGGCTGACATCTTTAAAAAAGAGGGTTTACTCTTGTGGTTCTCTTCCAAGAAGTTTCACTTCCTTAGGGTGTGTGGTTATTTCAGGTTAGCACAGCAAGTGCCAGAAGAGAAGGCATTTTATTTTCTTGTTGTTTTCTGGTGGGGTTTTTTTTTCTATATTGAAGAACAGGCAAGACCACCATGTACTGGAACAAGAGGAGGGATTACAAAAGCCTGCTGTGAACAAAAGGAGCTGTGTGGAGATCTTTCTACAATACAAAGGTTCACAGTAATTCTTTTCCTATGAAGCCACAATGAACTCTCTGAACAGCTAATATGTGGTATTTGGGACATGTCTAGTACAACAGTGATGTGAAAATTCTTTTTGTGGTGATCCAAGGTGATCCTCTGCCACATGCTTTGCTCTGTGAAAGGCTACACACCTCTTTATGGGAAGCGAGTGCCTTCAGGTTGTTTGCTTTTTCTGGTTTTGTATCACAGCTCTGGGCCTGGCACTGCTCTCTGTGAAGTCAGTTTAGCAGGAATAGGATGTGCTCTGTCATCTTGAGTATCACCCACCTGTTCTCAAAACCACAGATTTCTCTAAAAAAATGTCTGCAGGTGCTATAGAGCAAGGCTGCAGCAAACAGTCATGTGCCTTTCTGTTTGGAGAGATGAGGCTTGGTTGTTTGTTTGCATTTTTTATGACTGCTTCAGAGAGAGCTAAAACTCAGTTTTCTTATGTAGAAGCAAAATAGACAAAATATACAATTGGGACATCATTGCAGTTGTTGGAGTTGCTTTAACATAGAGGCATGAGGAAGCTGAAGGATGTAGGCAGATACTTGCAATGTTATCTATTAGAAAGAGTATGGTTTAGTTATTTAATTATGCATTTTACAAAAAACTTCACATCTTTCACCTTTGTGCCACCCCATCACGCTCATTTGTGCTACCCCAAACTGATCCAGCTGTGATGCTCTCCAAGCACTGCTTTTGGGCTGAACCTTTTAACAGTGGTCTTGCTTGTGGGCTCTGCTGGTTTTTCTGAGAGGTTAAACAGCACCTGAATTTTTACCATGTGAATTCCTGGCCTCCTGAGCCACAAATGTCACTCTGGCAGAAAGTGGCTTAAATTTTGATATACATAGTGTGAGTGTAACGACCTCTGACCTCCCCAAATTACACAAACCGAAAGGGTCTCTTCTGCCCCGGGCCATGGCATGGCCCAGGGAAGTCATTCACCGCTTCCCTTGGCCCTGACGAGCCCCTCTGCCTCAGCAAGCCTGATGCCTGAGGCCGCTGCCTTCCAGCAGAATCGCGTTTTGGATGATGCATCGTACATCACTGCGCTGTCATTTGCTTCACCTTCAGCGTGGATATCTTAACCTCGCAACTCCAAAGCATTTGTCGGTATCCGGGCACCTCCACCACTGCCTTGCTCTACAGTGCTGCTCTGGTTTTGCCAGATGCCTGCAGCCGACTGCTGCGGCCCCCGCCAGCTCTCCCCGTGCCCCGCTCTCTGGGCGTTCGGGCACTGCACGGCATGGGGTGCCGGCGGGAAGGAGGAACTGTATTTGCAGCACAGACCTCCCCATCTCCCTCCCGTAAGCGATGCTGCTGGAGGCTCCTTCACGGATGCCGTCCCGCCAGACTATTATTAAAAAGCCGAAGGAGTCCCAGGCACCAGCTGTGCACTCCCTTCCGCCTGATTTTCCTCTCCGTGCTGGCCCCCTGCCCGCCGGAGGTGCAGGCTCGGTGGCCGGGGGCTCCATCGAGGTTTCCCGGGGCACGGCGAGGGCGCTGGTCCGCCCTGTGCGCTGCTGGCCGCTGACAGCCTGGCAGTCTCCCCCTTCCTCCCTCAGCCGGCCGGGACAGAGGCAGACAGGAAAAAAAAAAAAAAACAAAAA
>VYXF01005574.1:563882-627375 GCA_013397295.1 Polioptila caerulea
AGGGCACCTCGCTGGTGAACATGTACGTGCGGGGCTGCTGGGTGAACGGCATCCGGCGGCTCATCATCAGCCGGCGGGGCGACGAGGAGGAGTTCTACGAGATCCGCACCGAGTGGTCGGACCGCAACATCNTGTTTTTGACTGTACGGTGGGAGTCCAGGGCTCCCACAGGAAGGAGACCCCAGTATCGCTGCTGCTGTGTCTAGCTGCGCGGCTCCGGGCTAGGCTGCGCTGGGGGAACAGAAGGATCCCCGTTGGCACTGTCCCTCCCCGGTGCCTCCGGACTCCCCGAGGAAGGGCTGGGGAGTGGTTAGCAGGAAAAAGGGTGTAGCTGAAAAATCTCCGCATGTTGGTATGTTGTTTGCCACAAGGAGAGGGTGAAAAAAAAGGGCTGCGGCGCTTGCCAGGGGACAGAGCAACTCTGGGAGCTGGCATAATTCCTCGCATAACTTCTGTGAAACGGGAATTGCAGCAGCGGTTAGTAGAGACGTCTGTTCTCTTCTGGTTTCTGAAGTGCATTAACCAAGCTCGAGGGATGTTGTCCATGCTCAGGCCTTGCTGTGCAGAAGCAGGATGTGCCCAAGCTGTCTTGCGGGTTGGGTTTAGTTGGTTTAATGCTTGGGGTATTTTTTTGATAGGGTTACGTGTTCTACTCTGACGTATTTCAAGTGTGCAAAGTGGTGAGGAGCATCCAGTCATCTGAAAATAAGGGTATGCCCAGCACTTCCAGCCTCCCCACTTGAGTTATGAAGTAACGATTGAATAGAGACACGGAAAAGCCGATATTCTGTGCATTATTTTCTCTGTGAGAGGACGGGAAAGTCTTCCCCAGCTCTCACTTAGCCGCTCACCTTGCTAGTGGGACTCCTTCGCAGAGGGTCTGCATTTTGGTGTTCTCGGAACTGGGTCTCCACCGCTCATAGAGACTTCATTCCTGGGCCGTCCCTGTGTCACAGCGAGCTCTATTCCCTGCCAGTGGCGATCTCTCCCGGGCTGCCTTCCCTAGGATGTTTTCTGACAGGTGTTTATAGTGAGACAGGTCTTTTTCCATGGCCCTGCCAGATTCCTAACCTCTGGTGGTGGGCTAGGTTTGGGTTTTTTATGTGCCTCACATTAAAACGCTCGCATTTTTCCCGCTCCAAGCGTCCTTGTGTCGCGGGATCCGCAGCCCTCTCCCCGGCCTGTGTCCCCTGGCACCGAGCTTTCCCGTCCCCGCTGCCGGGAGGCGGCGGCTCGGCCCCGCCGGCGCCGGGCGCTCCGCCGCCACTCGCGGGCCCCGAGTGCCCTCTGCAGACGGCGGGGATGGGCGCAAGGCAGCCGGGGCGGCCGCAGCCCCCAGCCCCGGCCCCGGAGTGCGAGTTGGAGATGCTCGCCAGGCTGGGGGCCAGAGGGAGCTGTCTCCTCCGGCTTAGTGCAGGCTGGGACTGGGGCTGTTCCTGCGGATGCCAGACCCCGCCTCTCAGCCCTGGTGTGTGCCGGCACAAACTGAGCCTCAGGCATTTCTGTCGCTGACCGGGGATCTAAAGTGCTGCAAAAGCCTATTACCCACGGTGTGTGTCCTACCCAAAGGGCTGCGGGTATGATTTTTACTAGCGATGAGTGGCAGGAAATTTTCAGTAATATGGTTTTCAAGTGTGTGTGGCACCTGGGCCACGGCTTTTGAGGTTTGGAGCGAGCCTGCCTGTGGCCTGCTGGGCACAGCACCTGGCAGCATCACTGTGACGAAAAACTGATGTCCAAGGGTGCTGGTAGTCCTTCTTGTTGGCTTTATGGGGCTCTGAAGAGTAGCTTGGCAGCTGGACTGGTGTGTGTGCTGTGTCTGGCTATAAATGGACTTGATCCTTGGCCTCCTGCCCTCCCAATGTTCCTTCTCCATTGGTTATGCACAGGAGCTACTGCTTATCCCAAAGCCCTTCTCATTCCTCAGTGCCTCTCTCAAATGAGGTTCCTCTTCTGTCTCAAGGCTTGCCAGAGCTTTTGCAAAATATTCAACTCTTTTCACTTCTCTCTGAAGCATTTTTTGTGCAGTTTGAGCCAGATGGGATTATAGTCCCTTGCACTGGCTTTACTTGACAGTCCCAGGTAGATACACCATTCATGCATGAACAACTGGGAAAGATTAGCCATCCACAGCCTGTGTTGCTCAATCTCTGCCTAAAACCTGGAGCCAGCAACCTTGACTTACCTTTATCTCAGGGGTAGGTGCACTGACTTCAGTAGAATGGGGAATGAGCAAAGCATCAGTTCAGGATTTGAAAAATCGAAACCTAATATAAGTAGATTGTGATCTGTTTAGCTTGTTGGGGGGGGGGGGGGGGGTTAGCTTTGCAACAGAGACAGAATGAAAATCAGGAGTAGTTTCTAAGCAATTACAGCGTGCGTCACAATTTCAGCAATACTCTGTTTAAAATTATGCTGCTCCTGCTCTAGAGAAAATTACTTTGCAGAGTATGCTTCTCTGCCTAAAGAACACTTCATCATACCAACATTTTAAATTGGCTAGCTACAGCCTCTGATAACCTGACAAAGTTGAAACATAAAAATCTCATATAACTAAGTGACAGTGATGCAAAGCTTTGTATGTTAGAAGAGATTGTATGGGGCATGTCCAGTCTTTACAAAATTAATGGGGTAAGGATGGTTTCTTAATGCCCTGTTTAAAAGTAGATGTCCTGCTGTCTACAGTGAAGCTCAATGTACTTAACCCAACAAAAACACCTGACAAAAACCCATTCTTGTGTGTGCTAGCATTTAGTCATATACATTTGTGTATAATTTTTATATATATACACATGTATTTGCATATGTATGTGAGATTGTGTGTGTGTGTTTATCTTGGGCTTCCTGAAAGGTGAATATCAGCTTTATCTGATATTATGCCTTTTATCTGGAGGAAGTGATAAAGTGTGCAAACCAAATTTGCATTGCATTGAAGGACTCCAAAGTCCCTACAGATTTGCCTAAGCAGCATTAAAAGGACCAGCATTATCCTACAGCTCAGTCAAGCTGCAGTGTACTACACTTAAGGGATACAACTGAGAGTGGAAGCTTGAGTTATTTGATATTATTAACTTTTTAAACGAAGGTTGTGGTAATTTTAAAAACATCAGCAATTTTAAAAAGAGCTGGTTGTTACCTTTATTGCTGGCTTCAGCAGACAGTTCATGCTGAGCAGAAGTGTGTTCCTTTTCTTGCTCAGCACGAGGAAACCATCCTCTCCATTCCTTTCTTGACCCCTCATCCTCCCGGACTGACTTTCACAATGCTCTCCCCTTCCTTATCTGTTGGAGCTGCTGAGTGCTTTGAGCTTGCAGAGGAGAGGATGGGAGGTGTAGCTGTCTGCAGTGGCTGTTCTTCCTACCCTTTCTTTGATAGGAGAGGAGGTCCCAGGGGGAGTAGGGCATTCCCACAGCTTGGTCTTGTCTTTGGTAACTAATAAGAACACTCGGCAGAGTGCACTCTCTGCATCTGGAGTGTAGACTGGTGCTAAAGGCCAAGGACGTTCAGCCACAAAGGGCATCTCTCTAGGAAGCTGGTAAACAAGGTGAGATATGTGCATACCTGCAGGGGGACCAAGTACATCCACTGTGATGTTGCCAATGACTTGCTAGTATTTTATTTGTCTTTGAAATCTGCCTGTCCCTTGCTCTAGGCACATGTACAAAAGTGGATCACAGGAAAACACACTCCTGCAATGAACACAGCCTAATGTTACTAAACTGTCTGTTTCTCTATGCAAAGTCTACTTTTGAATTTTATCAGTTTTCTTGAGAAAGGCAGAGCTATGGACTTAGAAGCTGATTTAAAATTGGTAGAAAAAGAAATAGTTGCAACAGACCAAATAGACACCAAAACTGAGGTATGAATCTAGAAAATTACTCTTTCTTTTCCCCCCTCCCACCCTGTTTTCACTAAATACTAATTGTGAGGAGGTCTCATCTAAGATTTATACTAGAACTTGAGCCAGCTTAAATGCAGTCAGCAGTCACACATCTCCCTCACCTCTGACTTCAGTGCCGGCAGAATCAACTCCTTAAGGAAGCCAAAAGAGCACATTAGCAGCCTTTCAAACTGGGATTTATTTTGCCTTTGGAATGGCAAGGTGGTTTCTGGCAATCCTCCCCTGCACTTGTTTGTTACATTTGTTATCAGAACAGAGGCTCAGATGCTCTTCCAGTGTAACTGTTCATATTGTTCACTACCTGTAGTGCCTAGTCCTGCTCTGATACTCTGAGCTGCAATATCAGAAACTCTCTGATAGATTTTTTTTTATTGCTAGATTAGCCTCTCTTCCCAAAATTCTAATTTTCCTCCTTTCCATGCCTCCTCTGACTCATTCTGCTTTGTTGTGGTTTTTTTTCCCCTTGCTCTTCTTTCTGTTATTTCCTCTCTGTTTCTCCAAGTTGCTTTCTCTGAGCTTCCTTCTGTTCCTTTCCTTTGCCTCCTGGTTTCCCTCACTGGTGTGCTGCCATCCATGGTTATTTATGGCTCTGCAGAACTTCTCTGTTCCCTTCCACCTTGCAGGTGCTCAACCTCTGTCCATCCACAGAAGTTTTCTAGTAGCGGTGGGGATTTCCTAAAGAAGCATTGCACCTTTTATTTTGCCCTGTAGCGTAGAAGCAGTCACTTCGCCTGAAGCAGACCTGGGAGGTTCCTCACAGAGACTAGGCTGAGCTCTAGCTCCAAGCCTTGTGCCTGCCCCTGGGGTGGCATCCTCCTGCAGGAAGCAGGTGATCAGCTGTTTCCCATGTCCGAGTGGCTGTGCAGTGGGAGGCTCCTCCAGGGCTGCCATTGGAAGGATGTGCACAACACAGAAGGCAGCTCCCAAAGAGCCAGCCCAGGAACATGGTTTGCTTGCAAATGCTGCATTCAGAACTTAGTTTTCTATATGCTGCATTACAGCATTGTTGTTGTTGTTTACAAGACCATCTGGGAGTTTGATTTATGAGAAGAGGGAGCTCTACAGAAGCAGCATAGTGGTTTCCACAGACAGCAGCTGTTTCTCGGTGCTGTGACAATACAGATAAATACACTGCGTCTATTGTGCTCTTTTCATTGTTGACATTGTCAACAGTTCATTAGTGGAGCTTGCTCAGAGCTTCTGTCTGGCAGACAAAAGATGCAGCTCTTGGTTATCAGGCTCTAGCAAAACTGTATAACCAAAATTAAGTTTGTGGCTTCTGGGTTTGTTTTTTTTTCAGCTGAATTTCATGGTTCATTTGTAATGATGGAGATGAATGAAGCTGACTGTGTTGTTACAAAGCTAGACACAAGTTGCCTTTTTGTGGTGAACCAAGACAATGTGTCATGGAAGTTTCTGATGGAAAGGAATGGAAACAGGGTGTGTTTTTCAGGACAGCTCTCACTTGATAAGAAATCAGTGCTAAAAATGGTTGTAGGAACTTGCATTTTTCATCAGGTTTTGACTGCTTTGTTCGCTCCTATCTCATGCTTCTTTGACATCTTTTTCTTTCTTGTGGCTCACCAGGCATCAAGGCAGGGAACTCTGTGGGGAAAGCCTGTATGCTGTGTTCTGCCACCAAACATGCCTTCTCCATTCCAGAGATCCTGGGAGATCCTATAACTAATAAGAAATGTGTGGAAAACCCATCTTGAGGGTCTGGGTTTCTCGGCTTTTAACTTGCCTCTTTTCTCTGCATGGGTATTCAAGTGTGGAGGGTCCTCGGGTCATGGTTGCTTTTACTCTGAGGGATTTTAGTCTGGCAGTTTGGACGGGCTTTTCCCCACCCTGCAACTGCTTCATGTGAACTGCAACAGAGGAAAGGTGTGAGCAGGGTTTTGAAAGCTCTCTCTTTCTGCATCAAACAGATTTATCTCAATATCTTCAATCTGTTTGCTACTACCTAGTGGAACTTCTGAAAATACGGCGTGACTCCACGTGCATTTTGTGTTCTGATACATCTTCAAAAAATTTTGTTCCTCATCATCAAGTTTAAGAAGGGCAGCACAATGTGATAAATGTCAAAAGTCCTCCTTCCTACACTCATCCCTCTTTTCAGCTCTTCCTATGTCCTTCTAGTTCCTTCCTCAGTAATGCCACCAAGAGGGATCTTGTCAGTGGTATTGCATCAATGGCAAATCCTTTGTAAAGGCTGTAGTGACTCCTGTCACATGAGCTGGATGAACTTCCCCACAAGGGGAAGGGGCAAGTGTGCCTGCCTCAAGAGAGAAGGGTTGTACAATTAGGCAAGAGGCATCAAAGAGGAGTTGCTAGAGCTGCCAGACTTAAGTCAGAGAAGTGCTGTAGCTAGCTCTAGGATCCTGTCCTTGGTGATGAGAACCAGATGCTGCAGAAGACAGCATAAATAACAGGCAGAGAACAGAGAAATGACAGTCCTGGTCTCTAGTGGTTGAAGATCTGACATCCCTGATTGCCTGTAATTATCTGCCCTTCTCTGGATCTTATCAAGTCTTTGGACTTAAGGGATCCCTGTGGTGTTATTTCTGCAGTTATTAAAGAAAAGTTGTGTGAAACAAGCTTTCCCATCTGCTGGTTTTTTTTTTTTCATTTCCTGCCTTTACATACCCCTGAGTATTTCTTTGCCCTTCTCGCAATCTTTTATCCTCGTCTCCTTCATCAGAGAGGAGGCAGCTGGTAATGGGAGCTGTTTTGGCCTTTTCAGAATCCAGTCTGAGGTGATTAATGCCATAGTTCCTGAGTGGCAAGGTTGAGGGGAACACGTGTTTGCAGTGAGGAGGCATCCTACCTGGGCAGCTGCTAGGTGGAGCGAGGTGTGGTGGCCATGAAGCAGGGGAAAATGACAGCTGAAATGGTATTGAGAAGACCCAGTTCAGCAGAGGGAGGAAGTAGGAAGCAGTGCAAAGGGGCAAAACAGCAGAAAAAACAGACCTGAGTTGTCTGTCATGTTTCAGCCATGTGCCAGCTGACTAGCTTCAGTTTCTGCATATTTCTGGAATATCTGTCTGTGGGTCTGTTTAGAAGTCAGCAAGATATGCTCCCTAGCAGCCTGGTCTGACTTTGGATCTGGCTCTTCTTTGGATGAATCAAATTAGACTCTTTTATTTACCATTATTCACTAAAGACCACAACTTTCCTTCTATTGCTCCATCTACAATCCTGGATTGTGTGTGTGCACAAAGCTTAGAACATATCTGAGGGAAAGGAGGAAGGAGGGAAAAGGATAAAAGGTTTTAGCGCTGCAGTGGTAATGGATACTGTAACTGGGGAAAAGGGGCACATCTCCTGTTGAAGTCTGGTCAGGAGAGACAGCAAAGTAGCAGTCTCCCATGCAAGGCAACTTACAAGTTTCACCTAAAGATTTTGAATCCCTAACTGCTGCTTGGAGTCTTGTGCAAAGAGAGAACGATAGACTCATGATTTAAATCTATAAGCCTCAACTCTTTCTTGCAGCACAGATTAGCAGAACACAGTAGGATTTCTCCCTGGATTTATTTGTTACTCCTTTTTTTTCCCCTTTGATACCTACTTTGCAGTCTTCCTATAGGGAATGGCGATAGAATTAGATGAGGGGGGCTCAATGCAACTTTAATCTTCATGTGCATAATGAAACACACAGCATTTAGGACTATTGGCATTCTGTCTTGTGCATATTTTCAGAAAGTACATCTGGGCTTCTGCTCTTGCTCAGCTTCCTGTATGTATAGAACTGATTTTGAGAAAATGGGGTATCTCTTGGACATTCTTTGCTCCTATCCTGACCACAAACATGAAGTGTAGTCCTTCAGATCAGGAGAGACAGGGTTTGCCCACAGTTTGATATCATGTGTACATAGCGACTTGTACATAGCAACACATCTCCAGAAAAACAGACTTCTGTGTGTCATCATTGACATGCTATTACAGATACATACTTGACTTAGGCATGAACTTACTCTTCCTTGGAAGGCACTAGAGGATTTTTGAGACAATGCTCTTCGTGTACACTGACAGTGAGGAGTGCTCTGTGATTTCATTTTGAGCCATGAAGCACATGCTGCAATTCCTGTCCTGCTTCCTGTGGTAGAAACATGGGGTGCATTATCTGTGGTTTTCAGAATGTCATTAGTTGCAGATTTGGTGGCTCACAGAGCACTAACAGGACAGCCCTACCAAGGCTTGTGTGTTGACATCAGGAGTTGGCTCTCAGTTCCTTCTCCTCTGCTGCTGAGCTCGTTTCCTGCCTGTGTGCAGCTCTGGGCCCCTCTCCCACGCTGTGAGCCAGTGTGCCAGGTACACAGCTGCTGGCCTGCTCTCCCAGCCTCCTGCAGCTGCCCTGGCACCAGGGACCCAGGGCAGGAAGAAAGCTGCAGGCTTCTGGTGCTGCCTGTGCCATACTCTCCAGTCACATGTTCCTCTGCGCAGAGCTGCTACCTACGCTTGGTCTCAAACTGAAAGCAAATCCTTTTCAGCCTTAAGGACTCTGCCTGGGGCTCTTGGTCTGGAAAGGGGCAGAGAAAATGTCAAAAGGATTGAATGAGGTCACTATTTAATAAAAATAAAGCAATTTCCCAGGCACAGGTGAATGCTACGCTGGGTTAGGCAGTGTCATCCCTTCTGTCACCCAGTCTGTTGGCTCCCCTGTGTGCAGGGTGAAGGAATCATAGAGGTTTGTGATATTTGGCAGTAGGGCTTGTGGCAAAAAAAAGGAGCCAGCGGGACTCCAGTTTACCTCAAACTCTATAAACATTAGTGTTAATAGCATTTAAACCACTTGAAATAATAGCTAATTGTACAAGTACAGTACCGGTAACAAGCCAGAAAGCAAAGTTTTCCTGGGAGGAATTTGTGCATGTTTTCCATTAGTAGTCCAGGCAAGGGCCAGAGCTGAGAAAAAGGCCTTTCCCCATGACCTCACTAACAAATTTCCCAGCTCTGAGTTCAGCTCTGTTGCATAACTGAACAAGTGAAGAAAGCACTGCTAGTTCCAGGATACTGGTTGCTTTACTGGTATCATATTTTTTATTTTCTAGCAAACAGAGTAAGGGTTCTTGGGTAGTAAAAACCCCAGGTGGAAATATAGGCTAGACATGTCTCTTTCTCCTTTGGGCAGAGACAACAGCCTCAGGACATCTTGTAGCTGCTGTATGGATGCTTCATCTGTGGCCAGGGGGTCCCACATGCTCCAGATGCACCCACATTTTGGTGCATTTGTGTCAGGGTTAATGAACGGTGGGGGTGCTGGGCTCTGTCTGCAGTGTCAGCTGGCATGTCTGTGTGTCTGTTTGTTCAGGCGTTTCCAGTGTCTGGAGATCCTGCATCAGTCTCTGGCTTTTTTTTTTCTCTTTCTTTCTGCCTCGACAAATCTTCCTAACAGGAGAAAGAAGACAGGCAAGGGAGAAAACCCCACAAAGCAAAGAATAGGCCCGGAAACTTGGGTGCAGTTCTGTGACCCTTCTTTACACAAATTCTGATTTCTGCTCAAACTTAATATAGTGCCTGGGTGTGAAAGGAGCTTGGATGGGGTATCCTTGCCTGCAGTCTCTTGCTTATTCTGTGGAGTCTGGGGTTTCCTGAGGTGAAGCCTTTGACAGGAGTGGTTTGAGATATTCCCTGCTGCTCACCTAACTGAGCTGGTAAAGGAGAAGCAGCTCTCTGTTGTGGTGTGGGAGAGGAAATGAGGTTCAGTGGAGCACCTTAAGCCAGTGTTGAAACCAGAGACCTCACCTTGTGAAACCCCAGAGTTCCTCGTGCACGTAGGTCTGTGGTTGATGATAGCAGCCAGTTACAAAGTGCTGAAAGGGATGGAAAGTGAGGACCAGGGCCTCCACTCCTCCTGGCTGCTTGGGCAGGCAGTACCTCAGGCTAGTTAGCATGGCTGTGGGGTTGGGAGCAGTCTCTCAGGTTGTGGGATCATGGTCTATGACTAACTGAAAACCACAAGAGCATCTGTAAACTTTTAAAAACAGAGACTTGTAGAATTAAGATAAATGAGAGCCTTACAAACTTCATGAGAATTGCAGAAGGCATCACAGGTTGAAGTACATGTATATAAGGCCAGTCAAGTGGTTTCTGTTGGTTTGGGTTGCAGATGTACAAAAAGAAAGACTTTATCCTGGCCAAACTGAACTCCCTGTATGGGGAATTCATTTAAGGTCAGCGGCCTTACACCCCAAAGCTGCACATCTGCAATCATTAAGCACATATATAGGAAGCTGTCCAGGCAGATGTAAAACCCTCCTTCCTACGCTGTCTGCTTTTTGGTTTTGATATTACTGAAAGCTTCAGTAAGAAACAGTTTTTATGGTGTCAGATGTTACGAGTCTTCTGTGCCAGTTTCCAAGCTGGAGTGTGGGCTTGCACGGCTGGTGTCTTTCCAAGAGGTGGAAGGAGATAATATACCAGGGCTGGAAATTCCTTGTGAATACAAGAAGCTGTAAAACCTCCCACGGGGTGATCTGCGACAGTGCAACAGGCTGACAGCCTTGTCTGGCTTCTTGGTGAAGCATAAAAAGGCCGTGTGGAGCTGCACATGCTTTCCCTGATTACTAATGAGAGAAATCCTGACCGCTTGGCTGGTTTTCCTCATGGGATGAATGCTCAGGGTTGTTGCCGAGGTGGTTTTGTTATTTTCTTCTTTTTCTACTCCTCCCAGTCTGAATATCTTCATTTGTTTGAAAATATCCCTCTTCCTGGTAAAATACTAGTTCCAACAGTGCATGCTTATCTGGGAAAGGGTCTGAGATCGAGGGCAGATTTGAGAGGGAGCAGCTGAATCATGAATCCCTGGTGGATCAGCAATGAGTGGGAGCCACAGCTGGGCAGTCTCTGCTCTGACTGTATCAGTGTTTAAGCAGAGTGGATCAAAACCAGCAGAAGTGGAGGCACCCCATGGCAGCTGGGACCAGGGTGGATTGCTGTTTTCTCTGATGTGGCTGTAGCAGGGCCAGCAGCATGTTTCTAGCATCATGGATGGATGTCTGAGCTGTGGGGCCATGGGCAGCCTTTTCTTTCTTCTAGGGAAGATGAAAGCCCTTTCACTGAAAAATTTGAACTTGATCCACAGGTGGGATGGGAACATATTTGTGGAGGGGTGAAGCAGATCCACCCAGGCCTGCACCCAGTTAGGACGAGGAAGGGTGCTGGTCTGCAATTCAGGTCTGTAATGCCAAGCACAGCCCAGCTAGGATGGAGTCTGTGGACCCATGCAGACGAGTTTATTCACATTTACAGCCTTTCAGAGAATTTCCAAGCAAAGCTACCTGACTGTAGTGTACACCAGCCAAAGCAGGATGCACAGCACCTCCCTTATATGCCTGCTGGTATGCATTGCTCTGCTGTCAGGAGACGGGGCGAGTTGTATCGGGGTGAGGTGATCACCATGCTGAAAACACAGGCAAAGTGAAGGACTGTTGAGCAAGGGAAAGGCAAGAGGAAGCAGGGGACTTTTGTGGGACAACTGTGAAGTAAACCTGGTTGCTTTGGAGACAATCTCTGTTTTATTTAGAGCGGTAACTGGAGGAGAGCTGACAGCTTCCAAGTCACACTTTTATCTGGAACGTTTCTGTGGGATTGTATCTCGTTGGTAGCAAACAACAAGGACTGGGGCAGACTGAAACTGTTTGTAGATGCTGTTCCCACACTCTGCATGTTTGATGGTTCTACATTTGCCTTTTGAATAGGGAGAAGGAGATACACTTATTTTAACGCAATTGTTGTGTATGGAAGCACTTTCTCACAGACTACTTCGCAGATTTTTAGTTTTGATATTTTTGATTTATTGTGTCTTTTCCTGTTGTAGATTTTTGTTCATTTGTTTGCTTGTTTGTTTGTTTGTTATGGCTTGTTATATTTAATAATTTCTCTTAGGTATTTCATTTTCATGGGTGTATCCTGTTCCTTGGAAAAGCTGCACAAGTGTAGAAGTTAAATGATTATTTGATTAGAAAAGTAAATTGCAAATATCAGCAATAAAAGGCCCACTAGAAGGATGTGAGATTTTAGGGTTTACTTTTCCTCATGTGCCCTGTACATGCACCTAACCTGTGCTGTGTTTTCTTCAGTCTGCTAGAGGAGGGGAAAGTTACAGATGTCCTGCAGGTTATACATACAAAATACTGTATCAGTGTTTAAGATCACCATACTGAGCAAATCAATATCGCATTGTAATGCATCATTGTGGATCTTGGGCAGTACAATTTCTGTCTTAATCCCTTCTGCAGCACTGTGATAATTCAGTGACTGAATAGATGAAAAAAAAAAAATCCAAACAGTTATCTTGCACTTGAAAAATGTGGTACTGACAAATGTTCCTTGATCCACTCACTGGGACTTACAATCAGAGAAATACAAAACTGCTCTCAAAGCCTTTTGTTTAGCTTGTATTTATTTTCTCCCCTCTTATCTTATCCCCTTTTTCCCCTCTTAGGATGTGTCTTCTGGTTTTTTTGGGTTTTCTTTTGCTTTTTATTTACAGAAAAAAAAAAAAAAGGACGAATAATGATACTTGGAAGCAGAAAGTGGGCTGTTGAGCTATCAGTTCTGGGAATGCTGTGTAGTGGAACTGTGGGTGAGGGAGTAGGTGGTTCTACTTCTGCTTGTCTTGCAATTCCTACACATGGTCATAAACAGCTGAGTTTGTGTCAGGCTTGCAACTCTGCTTGTAAACTACACCCACCTCAGTTTGGGATGCATGCTTTATCATCAGTTGGTTTAAAAGACATTTTTGGAAGGTATATTTGAGGTTCCACATCTTCCTGAGGGGCTGCTTCTGGCTGCTAAAGTGTGCATAAGTGTGCTTTTGTTTATGCTTATGATCTCTTGACTTTGTTTCTAGGGCTCATCACAATAAAAGAAGCCCATGATATAGAAGCCAGGCTTAATGAAGTGGAAAAGCTTCTGAAGACTATTATAAACATGCCCTGGAAGGTGAGGAAGCCAAGTTCCAATTTAGCCCAGCTTGACTCCTCCTTCATGGTGACATGCACTCTCATGCAGATTAGAATGTGATGGGCTTTGCCAAACTCTGAAAGAAGCAGCAATTTATTGAGTAACTTGGAGAAATGCTGAGTGCCAGAACTATGTAATGGTTGATGCCTCCAAGCTGTCACTTGTAATAAGTCTTTCTGTCATACTATAAAGGGGTGGAAATGGAGATGAGGGACAAAGCAAACTACTGGTTGAAAATGGATGTCTGTTTTTTATTTCCCTCTTTTTAAGTATTCAAGGTCTGAAGTTGTCCTCACGTTCTTTGAGAGATCTCCTTTGGATCAAGTTCTAAAAAATGACAATGTCCATAAAATTCAGCCAAGCTTTCAAAGTCCAGTGAAAATATCAGGTAAGAATTGTTAACTTCCAGCAGTTGACACAAGGATTGAAGAATGAAAATTACTTCATTTGCTGTTCCCATTATTATTTCTCTAGCAACAATTCAAAATATAGTTCTCAATTGTGCTTTGTGATACAGAACATATAATTTTCCTTGATATACTATGCAACGTGCATTCAGGCAATAAAGTGGCAGGTGAAATGGGAGGCTGACAAATGCAAAGCAGTGAATGTGAGGAAAATGCAGTACTTACTGCATATCATAACATATAATAGTGCTGTTACCACCTAGAAAGGAGATTTTAAGGCTATTGATACAGTTCTGTGAAAATGTAAGCTTGGTGCCAAGCAATGGACAATTTCAGCAGTGAGAATATTAGATATTATTAGGAAAGGAGGGGGAAACAGAGGAGAGGAGCATAACCCCATCTTGAATACAATATGCACAATTTTGATTTCTTCATCTCAGGATATAACAGAATGTAAAATTATAAAAATAAAGGGTGAGGATCCAAGTTGTTGAGCAGCTTCTCTAAGAAGGGGATTAATTAAAGAAGGACACTTCATCTGTGAGAAGAGATGACAGACTGGTAGGGTGGAAGTCTACAAAGCTGTGAATGAGGAGGTCAGTTACCCCGTACTTATGAAACAAGAGCTATAGGTTATCCAATATCATTGACAACAGGCTTTAAACAAACAAAAGGAAGGTTATAATATTGTTTTGTTTCCATACAAAGCATAGTTAAGGAGTGGAACTCACTGTCATAGGATATGGTCAAACTGAAAGCAGAAGTGACTTCAAAAGGGAATTAGACGAGGAAGCGGAGGAAAAGTACATTGAAACTTTTCACAGGTGGAGACGCAGGAAGTTCCTAAACCACAGATTGCTAGTGGGTAAAGTGGAGAGCCTATCCTTGCCTATTCTTTTAGCCTTTCCCCTCTTTATCTGCTACTTACTATTGTCAAAAGGTCTGTAATCTTCTGGTGAGCCTGGTTTTGTATTCCTATACTGAAACATTTTGTTCAAAACTCCTGGTTTTGTGTCAACAGAAGAGCTTATTTACAGTTAATTGAAATTAAATACTAGATAGTCCTCCAAGGTTTATAGTGTCTGGCAAGGAACTGGTATCAATTTTCTTTGGTACTAACAAAACTATCTCAGCTGAATAATAGCATGTTTTAATTCTAATTTATTGTTGGTAGTGACAAGTCATACCTAATTAACTGAAGGAAGCTCCTCCTACCTATGCAGCTATCCAAAAGCATCTTGTGGAAATTAATTTCATCATTCAAGTGATTGCTGCCATTAATGCTGAGAACATAGGTGGAAATTTGATGTTAATTGGTATTTGCCTCATCTGGATGTTGCACAATGGAAATGGTTCAGTGTCTGGCAGTGCTGTCAGTAGATGGCAGTAAATGATAATGGGTAAAGCAGTTCATGCAGCAGTGAAATGCTGTAACTCTTAGGTCAAGTCAAGGACACAAGGAAAATACTGACATTCCTGTTAGTCATAGTGCAGCTTTCTACCTGGCTCACAGTCTTGGAAAAGCAGGCAAAAATGTTTCATATTCCCTGAAAAAACAAACTGTCCCCCACATGGTCCATACTCAGAGTGGTAGGTGATGGAGAAGAGGGAAAGGGCTGCCCTCTAAGATGAAAGCTGAATTTGAATTTTTGGTGTAAATTTTATTTTACAATCATACAATTCTGGCTCAAGATTAGTCACCTGAATTGTGATTCCACTGGGGCTCAGTGTTTTCACAACCCCCAAATGTATTCTGCTAAAGTGACTTGCAGTAAAATACAGAATGAAAGTCAAAGATAACTACTAAAGTTATCCTACTTACAGTGCTGATTTTTTTTTGGAACATGCATTTATTTTGTGTTGGTCCTAGCTTCATCTAAAATTGTGTGACTGAAAGAAATCCTTGTGACTTGCCTAGTCTGACTTTTCATAGAGTTCATAGAGCACAGATGTTGAATTAACTTCCCATTCACATCAAATACTGTTATTTAGGTTTCAATTCTCCCCATGGTAGTAAGGCAGTGGAATTAGGTGTAAATTTTAGATATTTTTTATTGGAGGCTTCTAAGACATTTAGAAATGAATAAGCAGTATCAAGGGCAGTGTAAAACATGGTATTTCTTTACACAGCCTATAGCTGGTGGTTGAATTAACTTGTAAAGTCACTTTTCATTTCCCTATGTCTTTTTTATTTTTGCTTAAGCCTAGGACTATCTAAGAGATTTGGTACTTACTTCAGATGCTCTGTGTCATGAATTGCTTAGGTGAATAAAATTGCTTGAGCACTGTCAGTTTGCAGATGTAAGAAGCTGTGAAACCAACACTTCATTCCTGCTTTCCTCTGCAGATTTTCAATGTCATGCATATATCTCAGTTCATAGCCATGTCAATTACATGTTGTTTTCTGTTTTCAATTATACAGTTGTTTTCCAGCTTTTAATCTTGTTTTCTTTCTTCTCCTAACAGAAATCATGCGATCAAATGGATTCTGTTTAGCCAACACTGAAACAATAGTCATTGACCACAGTATACCTAATGGAAAAGAGAAGCACCTGGATGTAGATTCAGCAGAACATTTGTAAGTGGAGTTTGAGCAAAAGCTATGCTGTCACCTTCACTGTAGCTTTCCCACCCCCTTAGCAAAATGTTATTGTCTGTCTAAGAGCAAGACTGGTACAGCTGCCGTCCTGACTGGTTAAAGGTTACTGGGCCTGATTGCTAACACTTCATAGCAATTTTCTGTTAAAGTGGGAGAAATGGGAGGATGGTTGACCCCAAAGTGATCAATCCTCTGCATATGAAAAAAGAACTGAGGTTGCCTTAGGGTGCTGTCAAGGGAGAACAGAATTATTTCTTTCTCTCATGACTGTGATGAGAGCTGGTTTGAGCCCAAACTTGGAAACTCAAACAGCCTAACAAAAGGCATATCCTACTACAAAGGATAGTAAAACGTTAGGGAAGCAAAACATTCTACTCAGAGGGGAACACATCCCTGAAAGGAATTGAGCAAAGGTCAACAGCTGCTCAGCTGGGACTTGGTGTAGCATGTGTATATCCTTAGGGAAAAGGCAAGTTAGACTGGTTCCATTGGAAAGTTCTGCTTCTTAATGCATGTAGGTATTCTGGAGTCAGAAACCTGTAGCCAGGAGGGCTTCGATGGCCATAAATTAAAGTACAGGGAGTTCCATCTCAACATGAGGAAGAACTTCTTTACATTGAGGGCAGCAGAGCACTGGAACAGGCTGTCCAGGGAGGTCATGGAGTCTCCCTCTCTGGAGACATTCCAAACCCACCTAGTTCCTGAGTCACCTGCTCTGGGTGACCCTGCCTTACCAGAAGGTTGGAGTGAATGATCTCCAGAGGTCCATTCCAACCCCAACCATTCTGTGATTCCTTGATTCACGTAAGTCTTGAGTCAGTGACTGTTTTCACAGATGGATGTTGATGGAAATATGCTCCTACAGATTTCTGTCTTATCAGGTGATTGATATTTCAATGAGCTTCAGGTAGTGAACCATTTAAATATTTTTGATGAGAAATGTTGACCTACTTTTTCATTAGAGCAGTCAAAAGATGGAAAGGGAATACTAACAGACTTATGGAGCCTTTATCTTTGAATGCAGCGATCTGTCTTGTCATATTTGAAATGCCAGTCTGTAACAAGGTTTAGAGCTTGGCAACATTTTGTCAGGGGCTGGAGAGTACCTCTGGCTCCAGTGTAATTTCTTGAAGCCTTTTTATTAACTTGTCACTTAGTGTTTTGGACCTTGACCTTGCTAACAGCATTTAAGCTTATAAGCTTGTAATAATGAGGCTGAAATGGCACATTAGAGGTAATTCTGTAAAGTCAATACCTGGAAATTAAAATTGTTATAGTTCACAGTGGATCACTCTTTGTACAGAGAGTGATGAATTATAGGAGAAAATTACCAAAGAAAGCCTTTTCCTGCCTTACTTTGATTATTTAAAAAATTATTACAGAAGTATTTATAGCTAGTTTTGATTTTAAAAATGTACTCCAGCCCAGGCAAAACTTACCAACCTGGGATCAGAAACTACAATCATCTAACTGTCATTCCATTGAAGTCAGAGACTGTTAAGGTCAGAAAATACTAATGTGATAAAAACTAAATGGTAGGCATAGTTTCCCATAAACTGTGGTGGAAGAAATGAATCTAGGGTAACAGCCTGACTTTGTGCAGCCTGACTTAGTTTAACTTTCCAAAGGATGTGAAGTCAAGAGTCAAGAAGTTAATAAATTTCGAATGTGTGTTTTTTACAGTGCCCTAAATTTTCCCATCCTGCAGCTGTATTTTATACCCAAGACATAATAGCCTGGAAATAATGGAACCAGTATAGCATAGCTGTTTTGTAAAGATTGAACCTTTTTCAAAAGCAGAGATTTCCTCTACTGTTGGTTTAATGTATGTTATTAGCCCAGAAAGGAAAATCTTTCAAATCCTATGCTGTTCCCTTTTGGTCTCAGTAAAATTGGATTTATGATGTGTTCTACCCTGAAATCAGAGTTAATTCCTTGTGGACTTGATATCCTCAGATGGGAATTTTTTTCCTTTCAGCTGCATTAAACTCTATGGCTTCTGGGTTTTGGCCGCTGATGGACTTGAATGAGACATTTTGCAGAGCAAACCTGTATTTCTTGGAAAGAAATGCTTGAAGCTTCAGCAGGAAGTGCTCATTCCCTACACTGGTTGGCTGTGCAGCCTGTAGTGCTACCTGCCCAGTGATCCATCAGCTGAGAAGTCTTATACTTGTTGCAAAAGAAACCACAGCAATTTTCCTAGTTGCAGTTGCTTACTCTGTTGTTCTGAAGTAGGTCTTTTCTTCTTCCTTCATTTTCTCTCTGATTTTAGTTGGCAGTGCACCATGCTGTTGCAAACTGTGCTCAGCATCCACGTGGCATAACTAGTCCTTTTGTGTGTGGTTCTTGGAGAGTAGTCTGAAGTCCTTTTGAAAGAAAAAGGTGGTAAATAAAAGCATTTGAACTGATGCTTTGGTTTTGTTACAGAGGTACCTTTCTCTGCAAAGACTGTTTGCACTTCCATCTCCTAGGCCAGCAGCAGAGTCTGAGGCATTGGATAAGCTGCCTTTTTGGCAAACTTACTCCAGTATCTGAAGGAGGCCTGTGAGAGATGTAGAGGGAATCTTCATGGGGGCATGTGATAGGATAAGGGGCATGGCCTTAGTTGAAGGAGAGTAGGTTTAGGTTAGCTATTAGGAAGCAAATCTTCAGGTAAGGGTTGTGAGATACTGAACAAGTTCCCCAGGTTGTGGATTAGCCATCCCTCTAGGCATTCAGAGCCAGGCTGGATGGGCCTCTGAGTAAACTGACCTAGTGGAAGGTGTCCCTGCCCATGGCAGGGAGGTTGGAACTAAATAATCTTTAAGGTCTCTTCCAAATTAAACCATTCTATGATTCTGTGATATGTACATCTTTACTGCCAACTTTGAGTGGTGGTGGCTCAACCACTTCCCTGGGCAACTTGTTCCAATGCTTGATAACCCTGTCAGTCAAGAAATTTTTCCTAATATCTAATCTAAACTTCCCCAGTAGAACTTGAGGCCCTTACATCTTGCCCCATCACTTGTTAGCTGGAGAAGAGCCCAACCCTGCGCCTGGCTACACCCTCCTTTCAGGCAGTTGTAGAGAGTGATGAGGTAACCCCCAAGTCTCCTCCAGACTAAGAACCCTCAGCTCCCTCAGCTGCTTCTCATCAGACTTGTGTTGCAGACCCTTAACCAGCTCTGTTACCCTTTTCCAGACAGGCTCCAGCACCTCGATTTCCTTCTTGCTGTGAGAGGCCCAGAACTGGACACAGGATTTGAAGCGTGGCCTCAGCAGAGCAGAATACAGTGGGACAATCTCAGCCCTGGTCCTGCTGGTCTCTATTGCTGATACAGGCCAGGATGCCATTTGCCTTCTTGGCCACCTAGGCACACACTGGCTCCTGTTCAGCCACTGTTGACCAGCACCCCCAGGTCCTTTATTGCCAGGCAGTTTTACATCCACTCTGTCCCAAGCCTGTAGCTCTGCATGGGGTCACTTGTTGTGACGCAGGTGCAGGACCTGGCCCTTGGTCTTGTTGGAGCTCATAGAATTGGCTTCAGCCCATCAATCCAGCCTGTCCAGATCCCTCTGGGAAAGCCTTCCTATCCTCCAGCACACTGGCACTCCCACTCAGCTTGGTGTCATCTGCAAACTGACAGAGTTGATCCCCACATTCAGACCATCAGTAAAGACATTCAACAGGTCTGGCCCCAAATCTCAGCCCAGGAAAACACTTGTGAAAGGCTACCATATAGATTTAACTCCATTCACCATCCCTCACTCTTTGAGCCCAGCCACCAGTTTTTTACCTAGCAAGCCTATCCAAACCATAAGCTTCTGTGTTGTTCCCTGTCCTTCCTGGTGAATCTCAGTAGCAAATCTAATGCATTAACAGAGCTTAAAATGATAAAGAATTTTGCCTTACAACACAAGAAGCACGCTTTTGCAAAAGACAGTGTCTGTCAAGGTACTTTAAGAGAAAAAAATTAAGGTCAGCAGTTCAGGCATTTAGGAATCTGAAGGGCCACAGTAAAGATGCAGAATTTATTTTGAGAAAAAGACCTGTTGGGAACAGCACAAAAACATTTTGACTGTTGGTGTCATATACCACTGCTGACTGTGGTAAGCAGTCCTGGTTTATTTGGTTTGGTTTTGTGTGTGCACTCCAGAACAGTGCTTTGCAGACTGCTGTGCACACACTTCCTTTTTGGTGGCAAGAAAAGCTTTCTGCTTAACCACAGCATCTGACTTCACTGCTTTGCACCTCACATTCTGCTTGGAGTAACCTATCAGTGAGGCTGGAGAACCACAGAATCTGTGGGACCTTTCAAATGCAATAATGTAGCTTTTTGGTGATAAGAGGAAGGGAGCAGAATCTGAATAGCCTTCTTGACTCCTCTTCCGCTTTCTTCACTCTATCTGCCCCACTGGTATTTCATAATCTGTTGTTTCTGGATCACTTGCTGTCCATAAGACAGCACAACGTGATCTGTGAAGTGTTTGCAAGATACCAAGTCAACTCCCTTGTGCGCACGTTCCCACACACGCAGGCAAGTAAACAGCCTGGAGGGACTAGAGGAATTAGGGTAATAAACATTCAAAGTTCAGTCTCATTGCTGTTTTGTTTAAAGCAAAGAGCAAAGCAACAGCACTGCAGGAAAAAATCCATGAGTTTCTGCTCAAAGAAATTGTTCTCTATTTTGGCTCTCATAGTAAAAAAAAAGAGATGAGAAGAACCAGGAAGAAGTATGGAAAAGACAGAACTGTGGCCATACGTTGCAGGATGTATAGACCAGGCTAGCCAATAACCCATGACGCTTCTAAATAAAGTTTTGGGAAGAGATGGGAGTGAGAGACTTACCTGATTGTTTACCCTACCACTCTTCTTCAGGTCCTCTGGAATACTTAACTCTTAGGTCACCTGCTAGGGTGAGGTTAGAGGGATGTCTGCAGTTGTTTCACTTATCTAAAGAGTCTAACTAGTTCATGTGTAGATGAGAAGCAGTTTTAAATATTAATTTAAAGCTCATCTGTTTATCTGCCATTCAGAGAGGGCAGTAGGCCAGCTATGTTGATAAAGGTGTTAAAGACACATGCTAAAAGTGAGAGCTAGGTTAGAATTTCTTTTTCCATCTTACGCAATTTTTCAGTTTCTACTTCCTTTTATTTCTCACTCTGTCATAGTGAATGAAATTTCTTTCAAAATAATTAAGAGTGAGTTTGAGAAAAAGAAACTTTATGGTTCTTCAAATCCCTTTTAGAACTGAGATGAAACTTAGTTCCTGGCCTGCCTTTAACTGCTATCTAGGAAGAAGATAATGTTTCTTACCACAGAAATTCAAGCCTTCTTGAAATGGAAATATGTGTAACTGAGAGAAGTGTAGGTTTTAACAGCTTGATGCCTTCTGGTTGAGAGTAGGTATGAGACAGTAGTATGAGACATGCTTGCAAAAGTTCAGGTTATGAAATAGGTGCTGGGAAGCAGAGAGGAAAATACCAAAACAAGTGAAACTAAATTTGGGGATCTTTTTATATTTGGAGATTCTTTGATTGGCACAATCTAAGTCTTGTATTTTGTCTAGGACAGGTAGACACTGGAGGAAAGACACTGTAGTAATTTTTTCCTACCTATGTTAGACACTTGTCCTCTTACAAAAGCCATACGCAGAGAAGGTACCTGTGGAAGTGAAAGGCAGAGAGTCCAAATTCAGATGGGAAACAAAGGCAGTTTCTTTTTCACTTTTATGTGAGAACTGAGGCATTTTGTGGTGTTGTCACATGCTGTGGGAACAAAATAGAAGGATCTGGACTTCAACTGCATGATTCACTCTTCCAAGACTCACTTGCTGCTTTCTTCCTTCCTTCCTCACTAGTAGCTTTGAAAGTCAGGGGTGACAAGATTACTGGCTTGTGTGTACCATGGTTCTCACTGGCCCATGGTTTAGTCATAAACACATGAGTTTAGGAGGAGAAGGAGGTGTGGATGGAATCAGTTCCAAGTGCTTCTCCCACTNTTCACTTGCTGCTTTCTTCTTTCCTTCCTTCCTCACTAGCAGCTTTGAAAGTCAGGGGTGACAAGATTACTGGCTTGTGTGTACCATGGTTCTCACTGGCCCATGGTTTAGTCATAAACACATGAGTTTAGGAGGAGAAGGAGGTGTGGATGGAATCAGTTCCAAGTGCTTCTCCCACTCCCTTACTACTTTTTTCCCAATTCCTTTGATTTTCTAAATGTCTTAATGCCTTTTGGTGGTTTTTCTTTTCACCTCTCCTTAGGTTTGAAAGCGTTAGTGACTTTACCTCAGAGCTGGAAGACAGTGATGATCCAACAGCTTATGTCACCAATTTGACATACTACCACCTGGTCCCATTTGAGACTGACATTCTGGACTGAGGCTGCTCAGGGGTGCAGTCAGCCAGCATCCAGCCAACTCTTCGTCCATAGCTTCTGCTATCTCTGGCATTGCATCTCTGTGAATAAGGCTGTGCAGACAAGACCAACAGCAGGGCAGCTGCAGCAAGAGTGCCACAAAGCTGGTTTTATAAGTATGGTCCTCTGTTGTGTGTTGTGGAGACATCTTGTAAGGAGGTATCTGCTTTGCTGCTGACAACAAACTCACTGTCTGTGAAAGCAAGGCAGCAGAGGCTTCCTGGAGATCAAGGAAATCTCTGCTGTGTCTGTGGGAAGTGCCACCCCAACGCAGCTGTCACAAACTTGTGCTGTAGCAGGCAAAAGTCACCCGTGCTCCTTGTGGTGCAGGTTGAGTTCCCCTTTTAGGATACCACCAGAAACTTCCTCAGATGGCGTGACCACACTTTTTATGCTTTGTAAGCAAGAAGACAAGCAAAGCAGCTGAACTTTGTCAGTTGCCTCTGCAGTTGCTTAATGGAGGTCTCGTGGGTTGCTTTTTGCTCAGCTACCGGATGATTGGTGCCTTACACGAGATGTCAGAAATACCATTGAGTGCCTCCAGGAAACAGAACACATGAGCTGACAGCTTTACTTCTTTTAATCATGGGCTTTTGTATAATCACTGAAAGAGCAACTGCTCTTTCCTGGAATAGAAAAGCAGGCAGCAACTGGCATTGCAATGAACTGTGCATGATGTTTGGGTACCTGGATGATTTCAGAAGTCTGGAAAGCTGATGGGAAAGCTGAGTTGCTCCACTAAGAAGGGTCAAGGCTACAGCAGGCACTTTGAAAATATTTTTTCTTTTCATGTGGACCAGCATATGTGAATGGTGCTTACAGATGTTTACATCAGAGAGATAATTCCCTATGCATACTTCTTCCCAGAGGATGGGAAGGAAGACCCTGAGATTTAGGTCATGTTTGGACTGAAAAAGAATGATAAGCTGCAGTGTGCCTGCAGTGGTAGGAAAAACAGTTTCTCCACTGCCACCTTGTCTCAAGGAGTTTGTCCAGCTTTCTGAGATCTGCCTGGAGGGGTCAGGTGCAGGCCTCCTGGTTGTGTAATGCCATGGATTTCAGCAGAGATAGGAGAGTGGGAGCAAGAGTAGGATTGGACCCTGCAGCCTCTTGACTATTGAGCAGTGCAATGTTAAAGTCTCCTCGGGGTCTCTCCCTTGAAGAACACCCTGAACTCCCGGCTCTCACTGTGAGTGCTCAATACTCACCAGCATGACCTTTCATTGAACCTTTTGCCATCTGTTTGCAAATATTAATTTGAAGGGACTGAAATGCAAAGAAATGCATTTTAGGACATGTTTCTTGGAAAAGAGGCTTGCTTGGTCCTGAAGAAGTTGATACAACTCCCTTCCGCAGACTTTTCATTTCTATCTGTAGAATAACAGTCAAACAGAATTTGTTAATGTAAATAATAAATTATTGAGAATCTTAATTCTTTTACACAGTATGTTTTTAAAATATATTTTAATGAAATAAAATAAAATATAACTCACCTTCAGTACATCTCTGTGCCTTCAAACAATGCCTTCTTTTTTTTTTGTCTCGTTTTGAGTACACTTTCCCAGACACATCAAATCCTCTTTCTTCTCCTCATGGTTTTTGAAACATGCTGAGTAATAGTAATTGCTGTGCTCCATGTGTTACTCACACTGTAGACATGATGTGTATCCACATGAAACCTCTGCCTAGCTGTTGATCTTGGGTCTAGGTGTATGTGGTTTAATACCATTCAGCTTAGTGGAGGATTTCTGTATTTTCATTATCATCAGTGAAATCAAATTTAGCCATTATTGTTTGTGAAGATGAAGCAGATTCTTATAAGGTAAATTTCTATAGTAGAAGGGAATATGCTACCACTCAAAGACTTTCTGAGCAGCCTCTTGAATTAGAATTGGGAAGATTCTTTATTTTGTTTTACTCACATTAGTTTATATTCTTCTGCTAGTGTTCTTAGTTAACAGAGATGAAGTAGAAACAGCATCTGGTAGACATGTGTATTGGACTGGATATTGGAATATTTTATTTCAATTCCTGACCTTTCTGTCAGCCTACCATGTTGCTTTGGGTAAATCTACTTCATCTCCCTATCACTGAATTTTCCTTGACTGATATTTTGGAAAGCAGTGTCTTTGGCTTTTGATGCAATGTTGCCCTCTAATTAATTTGAATTTTCCTATGAATTATTGACCACATGGAAAATACTGATTTTGAAAACACTTCAAATTGCATGAATTAAAAAAACAAATAGATAAATATTGCCAGACCTGTAGGTGCCCTTGGGACCCAGATGCTGGATGGTCAGGATTTTTGTCGTGAGTGTTTCCGAAGTATATTTATTTTTGCCAGGTACCCTGATATTCTGGGGACATGAAATGGTGCAGGATTCAGATCTTGCTGCATTATTGCATGCAAAAAAAACAAAATTAAAAGAACCAAAAAAGAACAAACGAACACCAGTCTTTCATCATTTAAGAAAAATGTAGCAGAAATAAAATTTCATGGTTTAGATTTCTTAACTGGACCTCTCCCCTGTGCACGCATTGCAGCTGGCAAAATCCCCCATGCCCAGGTCTGCAGATCCCTGTGGGATGCAAAGTGTTGCCATCCAGAGAGATGCTGTGTTGGGTCCTCCAGAAATGCAAAAAATTAGCATCATTACTCATTAGTTACCCTATTGGTGATTCCAAAGGAAGTGAGTGCCACAAGAATTCTGTCCCCAAAACCCCTCTCCACACAATGCCAAGACACTTCCTATGTAAGGCTTGTCCTTGAAAAGCTGGTCTGTGTTTTCTCTGCAACTCTGGCTTCTGCCCTTGGCACGCACCCTGGGGATCATGTGAACCAGTCCTTGCTATGAGCTGCCTGAGCAGAACAGAGCTGAAGTGTGCTGGTATCTAGGGAAGGAGCAGGAGGTATGTGTCTCTTGGCAGGAGCAGCAATGACAAAATCATTTGGGTTTTATTTCTCGAGTCATGAAATATGCTGACATTATAGTGTTGCCAAATCTTAGAGGAGTTAGGGAAGACAAAGCGTATCACACTCTGCTATGCTTTGTCCACTAGTCTTTTTTTTTTTTGGTGACACCAACTACTTTTTAAAATCTCTGTCTTGGATTCCAAGTCCATTTTTCATAGCAGCAGCAATCTGCAGCTCAGTATCAAACTCTAAAATAAAATAGGGGGAAAAAAAGAACTTTTTCTAATTACTTCCTGTAATATCCAGTCCTGCTCCACTCAGCTATCTCTGAACTCCCTTCCCCATGCATATACAAATTATTCAGGCTATTTTACTGATCAGCTTTCATCAATGTAATTGCTTTCTTGTGGAAATATGCATACCCTGAAGTGCAGTTCTAAAGCTTTATAGCACACAGACCATTCCCGATTTCAGTGCTGTCAGATGATTTCTTCTTGCACTAAACCCATTCTCATTCTAATTAACTCTGTTAGTAATACATTGGGGGATTCAGGTAAGGGGAAAATACCAAGGTAATAAACATAATATATCTAGATCTAAGAAATGGAGAATTCCTATTTACCTAAAAGCAGTAGTGAAGATTAGTGGGGTACAATTGAACTGGATGAATTCAGACTTTCCTGAGCTTGCTCAAGCTCTGTTATCATGCATGTTTCTTACAATTCATGCATATAACCCCACCATGCTTGTTGAGAGAAAGAACAGCTTGAACTTTGGTATCACAGAAGGGAAGATGGAACACCAAGAGTTGGCTGAGACAGAATTTTGCAGTGCTTAGCTTTTGTTCTGGCAGGACATCTAGCATGCAGATGCCTTGCACTGCAGGACAGGACTTTCTGCAGAGATTTGGGTTGTCATTCTTCACAGACTGCTTCACAGACCACTTAAGGGAACCTGCTCAGAGAAGGATTTAGAGAAAAGCTCCTTATTTTCTGAAGATGTTTTGTCTAACTTTTCAGAGTAGTAAAGTTAATTTTCTGTTGTCCTGTGAGGTTCCCTGCATGACTCAACTGAAGAACTGGCTGGTAGGAAATAATTTCTCAGCTGCACAAGTGCCCACTTCTGCCAGAAAGCACTGGATTGGAGCCCAGCCCTGGCCTGAGCTGTGGAGATCCCTTTAACTATCCTTCTTTTAGTCCTCAAATTCTGCTAAACAATTTTCATAAACTTTTAGATAGAAATGACAGCTGATATACTGACAAGAAGAAAACCCAAATGCGAACAAGGAATCTTGATTAAAAGCACCCCAGCACCAGCCCTGTGTATGTATTTTCCAGTGAACTTCAAAAACTAGCAGATTCTTCACTAAAATGTTTTACAGCATCTGTTGGCACTCCTGTAAGGCCTTGCATGTCCCTCTGGTGCAGCTGTTTCTGACACAACCTGGCAAAAATCAACACTTGGCCACAATTGCAGCACGTGTGCTTGTAAGGTCTGTGAGCTTCCTTTGGATGCCCTGGCATCTTGCAGGAGGCTCTGCATTCCGTAGAGGCATTGGTCCTCTCTACAAATCTCTGTGCAGTCACATTAAAATTCCTCCAGCATGCTGGGGGTTCCAAGCAGCTTTGACAGTTTCCATTAGTAAGTTAGCTCCATTTAGCATTGCAGTTCAGTTTGGAAGCCATCTGCAAGTAATCTTGTTTAGCTGTATCACCTTGTACTGGGCAGGCTGGAAATAGAAATAATTACATGTACCAGAAGCCAACTTTGTTACATAAAATGGAAAAAAAACACCATCAGCACCACCACCAGCAAAACATCCATTGCCCATTATTTTCCCTTATAACCATTAAAATTAAGTTGAACAGATTCCATGACTTTTGAATGAACATGGGCCCATTTCAAAAGAGAAATGTCCCAAATTTTGCCAAGTTTCCCTTTGTCTTATGGGAGCTGGCTTTGGTGGTTGAGCACAGTGATAGCACATGGTGCATCCAGCCACCTCGAAGTGACCTTCAGACAGGAAAACAAGCAATGGGTGTACGCCAAAGGGAGGGCAGGAGGCACAGGGATGGCTTGGGAGGAGAGGGAATGAGAAATAAGCGAAGGATTGTAATGTAAACAGAGGACATCTCCAGGGATATTTCCAGTCTTGAAGCTGAAATAATTCATCTTTGTCAGAGAGCTCTGGTCTGGCAGTGTCTGGGTGTTGAATCATACTGATCCTAACCTGGTATCCTGCATGGAACGTTACCAGCCCTGGCTGGTTTTGTTGAAAGGAGGAGATGTCTATGTCTGATCAGGTGCCTTGTACAAAGTGAATATGCTGAACTTTCTGGAAACAGACGTCCTGCAGCAGCAAAATTGATTGTGTTTGCCACTTTAAAGCACCACACAGCTCGTGTAAATGGCTTGGGAATTCAGCTTCTGTTTCAGTTATTCCCACACACACCTTACTCTGCATGCTTCGTGCCCATATATGTGAGATTAAAAATGCAGATGGCTGCAGGTGTTGGCCATGAGGGCCCTCAAAGGCTTGGATTGCCCTGACCATCCACCTCACCTGGGACCCCACCCACACTCTCCAATCAGGGGCTCTTCTTCAGCTCCATCCAGGACCTTTAGCAATTTTAAGGTGGATTGCAAGGGTGGCTGTCTCTAATCCTGCTCCTGAGTTGTGGGGATTCCCTGGGCTGCCTTCTGACATGAGATGTGCCATGCCTGACGCTCACTCTGGTGACTGATGACCATCCTGCTTCATTCATAGTGAGTTCCCCTGTTTTGCTTATTATGACAAGCCTCGTCTTTACAAGTGTTTCCTGATTTTAGCATGATTTTTCCTGTTTTAGGGAAATACTTTCCAGAAATGTCTACAGAGGTTATATGGCTTGGGATATAGTCTTTGTGTAACACGTGAGTTAAGAGTACAATTAGCTTGTTCTGGAAAGTATAGCTGCTTGATGATTCAGCTGCTAGAAAGCACTGATGTGACCTTGGTATTTAAGATAAATTAATGTTGCCCTGGCTTTTAGAATAAAATAACAACTATTAACATGTAGTTTCCAAAAATAATCAAGTTACAGGCTTTGATGGCTGATGGATTTCTTTGTGTTTCTTTTCTGATTCCAATCATTTTTAGAAGTCAATGGGCAGTTCACTTGAAACACCCTCTTGGCACCCTCTGTCTGTAGCATTATTAAATATCTAATCCAATAAATAAGCTGACATTATAGGAATCATTATAGGAATTTGAACGTCTATTGGTGATATAACCAGTAGTTCCAGGTGGTAAATATGATCATTGCCAGAGGAAGAGTGGAGGTGTTCCCTGGCAGGAGACTCACGTAGATCAGGGGTTTGATAGGTGTGGCATCACCACAAAGCCTGCACAATCACTGGTGCTGGGCATGCTGAATGTGAAAGCAGCAAGTTTCTCAGAAAGAACAATTTTTATCTCCTTTCTGCTTAATATTGGAATATCTTTGGGTGTAGTTGTGAATAGGTTAAGAGGGCTGGCAGTCCCATTCTTCAAGTTGAGAGGACACCAGGGATATTTACCCGATCTGCACTGAAATGTGTGGAACTGCAGCTTCTGAGCTGCGAGAAGACTTGTAATTCAATTTGTTTCCTTCAAGCTGCACAACCTGAGAAATGATGAAGGTGGCAGGCCAGCTGTGGAGGATGGGTGATTAGATGCATGGCTGAGGGGAGAAAAGGCTGGCTGCTAATGGGTATAAGCAGATACCCGCAGAACAGGAACAAGAATACCAGTCAAGGGATACAGTAACAGCTACTGTAGCAATATATTGTGACCCACAGGGTTTTGGCTTAAGACATCTGAGGCATTTAAGTGGAAAACAGACGTTATTTTCCATAGGGCTACAGAGCCAGACAGGATTTTTATGAAGCATACAACAGGGCAGAGAATTGTACATCTCAGTGAGAGGAGAGATGCAGAGCAGTTACATGGACGTGGTAAATAGAAAAGATGGAATTACCACTTGAGGCAGCTCTGAGATTGCAGCTCCAGGCTTAGGGTTTTAGCCTGATCAGGGAGTATCAGGCACTGCGGTGCCTAGTAGAAGAATAGGGTTTTTTCACCAATAGAGTGGTTCAGGTTAATGAAGGGAGCAGAATGCTATTGGAGTTTAATGTGCAAGTTTATTAGGCATCTAAATGGTGATTCATTAATAGCTGTGAAGGCAGATGAATATCTTTTCATTTTATATGCAGTTAGATGCTCTCACTTGGAAGCCTCCCCTAACACACTTAATTAGCCTGAAGAGGGAAATTACGCTCCCTGTGTACAGTGCTGTTATCATTCCAGTCGCTGAAGCAGCCTCCAACCTAACACACCTCCTGTGGGACTGCTGTGCTAAAAATAGCTGCCCACTGCTGCCAGCTGCAGCAGAGGGCACGGCTGCAGATCAGACACACGGACACCGACAGCACTGGTGGGTGTGGCACTCTTGGTTGAAGCAGATGCGTGACGCATGCATTTGGAAGAAGGGTTACTCTGAGCAATTAGAGCCTGTAGTGAGTCGTCCAGAGCATCGGAATGATTTCCCCAGGTGGGAAAAGTGGCTTCCCACCTGGCTGTTGTCACACTTCAAGAAGTGGTGAAATTGGATTTCTGCTTAGATCAGGAATTGAGCTGACCCTGCTTTGCACAGTCCTGCGTGGTATTTATAGATACCAAGCTATTCCCAAGTAACTCACCTCTAAATTAATGTCAGCACAAGTCCTGTAGCAAGGCCTGCTACTCACCCAATGTAAGTGCATTACCTTTCACATTGAAACATTTTCAATTGCAAGGACCTAGGAGAAAGACTATGACGTTCAATGAAAAATTGAACTGACTCCTTAGGCCCTCTTCCTTTGACTATGGCCTGTGTCCTAGCTTTATGTAGTCTGAGGCATTTACATGGAAAAAGCCCTTTCTAGGAACCTTAGACCAGGATTCCAAGTCCTTATTCCATTTAATATTCCAGTCGGAGGAGTGTCTTGTGATCCATTGTAATTATTATCATCAATAACCTTTCTCATACTCTGTGTGGTTGCTGTATGAAATTCCCTGCTCAGAAGCCAAGTCAGGATATTCAAATGCAGGATTAACATTACAAGTTGAAAGTGAGACAGTTACCATGTTTGTTTTCATTTTACCCCGTTAATACCAGTGCTGTCTAATCTTAGAGATGGCACTGGAATCTGATTTAAGACAAATATGTTTGGTAGCTGAGCTAAGTATTACTAGACATGAATGTAGGCATGACAACTCTTTATGAGAGCCAAAAGTTGTAGAGGGTTAGGTTATATTAATAGGGAATTATATGGATGATAGGTGAAACTTTTAGATACAGTCTTCCTTCATAAGATTTACTATGTTCCTATAATCATTACCAACATAATTGTTTTAAAACAAAACAACCCACAAATATTGTTTCAGCTTCCAGGCCTGGTTTTCCAAATATTTCTACACATGATGTTATGGCAAGGTTTTTCTCAGGGCAATTTTTGCCCTTAACAGTTTCATTATAAGAAGACATATTCTGATTTTTTTTTTTTTTCTTCCGTCCTAATGTTGGTATTGCTGTTTTTCTCCCTGCTTCTCTCTTGTCACTTTACCACCAAGAAGGCTGTAACAAAAAAAAAGAGGTAGGAGAGAAGGGGGAAAAACACAATTTGAAATGCAGAGCACCATAAAACTGCATTAGTTTTCTTAAATAGAATCAGGAGAAATGATATTTCAATATCACAGGTGGGTTTTACGCCAATAAAACCTGGTGCTTTGAAAACCTGTCTTTCTGATGTGCTCTTCCTGCTTCTGCTCCCCTTGCTGTTCACTTATAGCTTGCTAGACATGACTATACAACTTAGATTGACTTCTATTTTTAACTTTTTGTACCACTGTATGTATTTCAACACAAAGTTATCAATATTGCATTAGCATTCTTTTTGAAGGCTATTTAATAATTAGTATTGTAGAAGAGAATTTTCGAAAGCATAGTCACTAGAAGACTGTATGTGACCTCCTTTGTAGATTGGCATAGTAAAATTGTTGCCCAAATACAGATTTTTAAAAAGGAGGATATGCCAGCTGAGGCTACAAGCTGGCTATATTGACACAGTATAATATATTATATTCATGAGTAAATCATAGGTGATGCAGCATGAAAAGCTGTTTTCTTTGAGTTTCTGAGTGTATCTTGACAAGGGTTATCTGATGCCCAACCACACGCTCATTTATTTATACATGTTGAACACAGAGGAGGACCATTATCTTTTCGGTAGATTTTCTGCAGAAAAGCTCATCTTGTCCCAGCTCTGTAAATGAAACCTCTTTCTTGCTAAAGTTAATGGCAATCTTCCAAGCTTTCCTCTAGTCAGGGCTGTTGCTGTTGACATTTGTTACAGGGAGGGAGGAAGGAAGGAAGGAAGGAGCATTCTTTTGTTCTCAGGAGAAAAGTTTAATCCCTTTTAAGACCAAGAGGAACTGAAAGGGAGCAGTTAACCAAACAGATCAAGGTCATGCACAGGGATTGTGTGTGGTGTGTGCAGCCTCCTCTGCTAACACCAGGATAAACTGGAGGTCCCTTTTTTCCTCCTCTCTACATCTCTTTCCAAAACCATTCCTCAGGTTTGGTCATCATGGGTTTGAAATCCATGATGATAATGTAATACAAATGTGAGAATCAAATAGGAAAAGGACTTGGTCGTCCTTCCAGCCTGTCTGCCAAGCAGTAATGGGGCTGAGGCTGCTGCATGGGGGTCAGGGAGCCAGGAGTGAAGGTGAAGCAAAGTAGGTGGGACAGTGCCCTCACAGTGGGTCCCAGGTAGAGAGAGCAGAGTGGGCTGGGTGATGGTGACCAGGGGCAGCCAGGAGTCCAGCTGGACACAGGAGTCTGTTGTGACGAGAAGGTGCAGGGTTGGGAAGTTAAATTATTGGGTCAGATTTGGGTTTGTGACAGGCAAGGGGGGACTCAGGACCATCTAGAGCATAGCTTGGACAGGGACCAAGAGCAAGGGCTTGAGCTTAACACATTGGAAGGTACAGAGAGACCCAGCAAGGCTTCTCCCAGCAGTCAGGTCACACAGTTGCACAGTCTCAGAGCCAGCCTTGAGTTGTGGCCTTGGGAGGGGTGGGAGAGGCTGCAGGGCCTAACACCAAGAACAAAACCTTCACCAGAAGGTTGGTAGGGCCATCTGTTAGCCACGTAGATACAATTGCTGCAGAGATGATAATTATTTGTGTCTGCTTACTGTAGAAGAATCTGGGGAGATTTCCTACGCCATTCTTTTTAGCAGTGATTCAGCAAATGCTCAGCTTAAAATTTGAAGTAGTTCTGGAACAGGTTGAGGTACAAATAAACAATATGAAAATTAGCAGATTGCCAGGGCTGGTACTAATCCCCCAAGTGTTCTGGAGGAGCTCAAGGGTAGACTGATCTCCTAAATGTGAGAGATGGATAGTAAAATAGCAGATGAAATTCAGTGCATGTAAATGTAACTCCTGAGTAAAATTAATCCTAACTTCACATATAATATTCTGAGCTAGCACTTTGTTATTCTTATGTAAGAGTGAAACTGTGGGTTTTTAAAAGTTCCATGAAACCATCAGCTAGTACTCAATGGCAATGGAATAAGAGAATAAATACTATCACTTTGGGGAAAGGGAACAAGGGTTAAAAAACTCTGGCTCCCCTTATAAAAGGGTTGTCCCCCCCTGCAGTTCTGGTCCTCTCATGTCAAATATTTCACAGAAGGAGGAGGTTTGAAGGAAGTTAATTCATTAGAGCAAAGGTATGAGATGCTCTCTTTTAAGGAACAGTTAAGTTGGCTAAAATTTACGTTTTCCCTTCCCAAAGATGAGATGGATGGTGTGATAGATATCAACAAAATCATGAGTGACACAGAAGAGAGGAATAGAGATTGAATTCTTGTTATTTCTTCTTGCATGGGAACCATGGCCCATCAAGTGACACTAGTAAGAGGCTCAATGCAAACAGGAGGTGGCTGTTCCTGGACAGTGAATGAGGCTTGTTGTGCTGCCTGCCAAAGGATGGCTTGGAAAGGAGCCTGGAGAAGTGTTTGGAGTAGAGCTTTGAGTCTTACTTTCTAGATAAATCACAAAAGGCTCAGAGAGTCCCTTAGGGCTGGGGAGAGTGTTAGTGCCTTCCAAGTAGCACTTGTTTTTTACCTCATTTACAGACACTGTTGGAGACAGAAAATTGAACTAGGTGGACCGACGTCTGTTCAGATATAACTCTACCTTTTCTATGATTTTATCCATATCCTTATTTTTTATTTTTGATGACAAAAGTCTAAGTTACTATTTTGAATTTGAAGTACATCTGTCCTAAACGTGATGTAAGGCTGTCATATTCTCCCATGAAAATGTGTTGTTGTGTCCTTTGATCTGCCAGATCTTCAGAAAAGCTTTGACACTCTGCAAATCTTCACTGAGTACGACAGCAACATTAAAGATGAAACACAGGACTTTGTCTAAGGCCAGCTGTCCAGTGAGGAAGATCACCAATGCAATGGCAACCCCTCCAGCATAAGGACTCTGTGGGTTTATCCTGTCCTGCATCTATGAAGACAGGATGCTGTCTTCCTGTTCATGTGCAACCTTCTTAAAATATTTGTTCCTTTCCATCCTTCTGCTTTTGCCTTTTGCGGGAATTGGCCATGAGTGGTTTCCATGGTTACGAGGATACGGCTGCTCTTGGAGTAGGAAATCTGCAGAGAGCAAATAGAAAAACCAGTGCATCTGGGACAGGGTAAATGTGCTTTGTATCTATAATGGTCATTCCGCCCCAGTTAGAAGCTGATATGAAATTGGAAAAAGAGATGTTATTCTTAGCCCCCTTGTCTTACTGTGAAATGCAGCTCTCCTTTACCATTAAGTCTTCTTAGATCACTGAAAGCACTCTGATTTCCTTGGTCCCTTGAGTATTAAAGGGCAGGAAACAGGCTGTGTTGCAAAATACTAAATCAAGTTGTGCAATTTTCTTGTGTAAGAAGAAAAACGCTTTTTTCTTTCTTAATTTGAGTTGTACACTTCCATTTTGTTCTTTCCTCCAAATAAAATGGAGGAAAAGACAGGAGCAATGGTTCTTTCCTTGTCTTTGAACTCCTTGGTAGCATTGTCAAATACTTGTGCCTCTGACCATCTCTGTAGCTGTCAGATTCTTGGTTGAACCCAGGAATAATGCTGGGCACATCTACAGGGGCGCAGGGCATGCACAGAAATCTTCTTATGGAGTAGCTGCATTGAAACAAAGTTTGTTGTAAACCTGAGGCCAGCCTTGTCCCATGACTGACACTGAAGAACCCACTGCCTCTGCTACAAAATGAGAGGAAGCCTTAACCACAAATGCAGAGGGTGAATTCACATGCCTTTCTGAAAAGGTCAATACAAAGCCTCTGCATGCGCTTGTTGCCTGGTGGGAGGAGCTAGGAGACAGCTGGGCCACCCTTTACAAAAACTTTTTATTCTAGAGTCGTACTTGCCAATCAGGTAACTTTGATTCAAGTTACCTGCAAGTCCTGACTGTAGGGAAGAGAAAGGAGAGAGCAAAAGCAATAAAGAAAGCAAAAATCTTACATTAGAAATTAAACTTGGTGTCTTCTCTTGCTGTCTTCCTCCACAAAATTTAACTGTATTTCTTTGCTGTTTTAGTGCAGAATTGCTTACCTGAGCAAGTATCAACACAATTCTCAAGGTGAGTGCTACTGCATCTTGTAGATGCTGATAGAAACACTCAGGGGACTAACTGATGTTTCAGACAAGGCTACCAAAGAATTTATTCTAATTTGTTTTATTTTCATTAATTGATATAAATACTTCTGTTAATTGCACTAAAAAATGAGCCTTTTCTAAATATACACAAAAATCCAATCCATTTTTAAAATACATTTTTCTTACAAAGCCTGAGATCCAGATGTCTTTCTGTTTGCAACTTCTACAGTAGATTTCTGCAGTACTTGAGAAAAATAGAGTTTTTAAAAGAAGAAGCAGCTAACCATTTAGGAGAGCTTACCAAGCAGTGGAACATTGCAAATGGCAATAAATATTCAAATCCCAAAGCAAGATATTTCCAGGGTTCTATATTCCAATAAAATGATTAAAATGAATGCCTTGCTATTTATAAAGGGTGGCAGCTTAACACCATAAGATATTCATATTTAATAGCATGCTCCTATTCTGCTTCCAGTGCTGAAGAGTTGAGGGACTGCTTGCCATGATGGATGGGGTTTCAGCCAGGCAGAGCCTGCTGATGATGCTTGGCCACCACAACTGCTACCTGCCAGCCACAAGGTTCTTCTGACAGGGCAGCAGCCCCTTGATGGGGAGAATTTGAGACTGATACTTATTGGTGTTCCTAAACACCTGACAGATATGCCTACAGTATCACTTTTGAATGCTGCAGGCAGTCGTAGGGCACAAACCGAATTTGGAGAGAATTTTGAGATATGCAATAGTAATTGTGTGTGCCTCTGTCAACTAGCATTTGCCTGGCTCTGGCGTGTTCTACCCCTTTTACTTCACAAAAATAACCTCTTGCAGCTTTGCCTTCTTCTTTGATAGTCAAGTTACAGTCCTGGAAAAATGTGGGGCTCTTCTAGTTCCACAAAAATTAAGCAGGACCCTCAGGAATTGGTGCTGGAGGGTACAAAAAAAAACACTTCTGCACAGCACAGTTTATTGTAGCTGGTTCGTTTTCACCACAGTATTTTGTGAGAAGTTCTGCCAGCTGTGTGTTAAATGAGATGAATAACATCTGCCACATGCTCATTAAACGTCACATATATGATACCCTCTACTGAATCTAGTGCTAATTAGGATCTTTAATGAGAGTTATTCTCCTTTTAATTAATATGAACAGGGTAGATTTTCAGTAATATGAGTGAGGAGCTTACATCTGCTTTTCCAAAAGCAGCTTAGAGAAGCATG
Organism: Polioptila caerulea; assembly: GCA_013397295.1. Taxonomy (NCBI): domain Eukaryota; kingdom Metazoa; phylum Chordata; class Aves; order Passeriformes; family Certhiidae; genus Polioptila; species Polioptila caerulea. Next base: position 600,027 of record VYXF01005574.1, read on the forward strand.
TCATTGGACTGAAATGTCAAGCAAACAGCAGTAGAAGTGGCTGCTTTTTTAAGCTGGGCCACAGGCCTGGCTGCTCTAGAACTCTTGACCAACTTAAATCTGTTGATTCTGCTGTAGGGAGTTCAGTTATCAGTGGGTTGATGTGATGGAATTCCTTCATTTTTCCTTCCTTTCTTCTGGCTTGCTTTCTCTCCTGAAATACAGGTTCTGTAGAAGTATTCTGGAGAAGTGTTGCACTTGAAAACTAAGTCTTGGACAAAAGCCAAGGTCTTGATCCAGCTCTTAGTGCAGCAAGTGGAAAGATGCCCCATTTATGTGAGAAAAGCTTCAGATGGCCCTTGACAAAAGATTTACTGGAGCCTTTTCCAGTAGTTAGGTTTGCTCTGATTTCTCTGTGTAATAACTGTCTTCTAATGCGTGCGATTCACCGTCTGACACCAATGCCCTTTTGCAGGGGCCAGGAGAGGGGTAGTTTTAAAATAAATCCAAATACGTGGAGATCAAGAGTTCTGTACAACATTAAAAAACAGTCTTTAGGAGAAGTAGTAGAGACAGACCTTCTTAAGGCAGGTCAAACACAGGCTCAGGGAGCAGTTCTTAAATAATGAGAAAAAATTTTTCAGTTGGAGCCGCTAAGGGTCTGTACCATTCATGTGGCAACATATGGCCAAGGATGCAACTCAACAGTGGGAGATAAGAATGTCTGACTTTGCCAGACAGAAACTTGCCCCCACTCCCCTGCCAAAAGGCATCCCAGAACTCCATTTCTAATGCACAGCCTCCCTGTCATGGGAGCTGGAGAGAATGCATGTATTCTGGAAGCTGGAGATCCCCATGAGGTGTGGCTTAGACCACTTGAATGGGAGCCAGTGAAGACAAGCTCTAAGCCATAGCTGAGAGGCAAGATTGCATTTCTTGGGAGAAGTTGGCTTCAGCAGGAAGAAAGATCCCAACTCCTGCTGAACCCCTGCAAGAAGATACTCTGTTGCCTCACCCTGCTGCGAGCTTCTCCCAGGATCCTGCTGCTGCTGTGGATCAGGCTGCCTCCTCTGCAGGTCACTGGCCCTTGTCCCTGTGCAGGATGGGGGGAAGGTGCTCCTGCAGCTCCCACGGGTGTTCAGCAGCTCTCCTGCAGTGGAGGGGAGCACAGCACACGGGCCTCACCTCTGAGGGCCCTGCTGGGGCTGCCCGATGGGAAGAACTCCTGGTCATCCCAGGGTTCACACACATGGATGGATACACTTTGTGCAGGCTATGGGCTGCTACTGGCCAATGAAGGCAAATAATCTTTTGCAATAGGTTACAGGGTCAAAAGGCTTTGAGCTGAAACCAGGTGTTGAAGCAGAGCTGAGCATGTCAGGTGCTGAGCTGATTGGAAGAATCACAAAGGCATTTCCTCCCTCTGGCTTCAGCTTTATCATTTAGGTTACTGCATTTGGTGAGGCTTCAGAAGTAGCAAGCAGATGCACAGAGGTAGAGCAAGGGTTCAAATGCGTCAAAAATCAGACCTGCAGAGCTATCCCCCTCTGATTTTTACTGAGTATTGTGGAATTTGTGGTTATTGTGTAAGAGATACCAATTGAATTACTAGTGGAGGTACTCCAGCCTGTTTTGAGGAAAATAATGAGCTTTTAATGCTGTAATAAGGATAATTAACTTTCAGTTTAAGATAGGTTTAAACTAGTTTGGCTAAACAGCTCTAGCTTTTCCATTTAGAAATAAATGCCAGAAAAAGCCCTGATGTGTAATCTTTCAAATGAAAAAGATGTATCTCTTCAAAGGAATCATGGCTACAGTTTTGATTTGATCTACCAGCATTAGCTGAGTATATGTTCTCTAGAAAATAGGTCACAGCAAGAAAGGCAGTTACATTTAAAAAAAAGAAATATGAGTGGTAGTGACTAGGGAGATTAAGGTGTTCAGTAGAGGAATGGCAATATGTGACAAACAGCCCTCTTTCAGTTGGACATAAATATTAATGCCTTCCACATTCATGCTAGACAGAGCCTTTTATTAAAACCTACTAAATAAGAAAATTGTAATCGGTATTTCTTAGGTTGGAGGCTTTGAGTCTGCTGTGGCTGCCTAGTAGGAAAAATGTAAGTCTGTTTTTGTAAATGGTCACTCTTGCATCACTTGTGGGAGTGGGGAATTCCAAATCTGATTTGACACATGGCTTTTCAGGACAGTAGCTTATTAAAAAAATATTTTAAAAAACACTATCATCAGTTCCTGGTTGCAGGTATCCATTTTTTCAGCAGTTGTATTCCCCATTCTAGCTAGCCCTCCAGCTTTGTTTCTGTGCCCATGCTGTGAGAATAGCCAGGGGTTCATGCTTGAATGTTCCCCTTTCCTAGCTAATACATTATCTCAGCTGTTTAAGAAATATATTTTGAACATTTTAGGTGCTGTACTCAATGTTGTGATTACACTTTGTGCTTGTTTGCAATTATACCATCCTGATTACAATATGGCAGTCTGGAAAGAGTCCACCATGTCATTCTTAGTGGTGTAGTGCTGTTACTAGGGAAAATTTGTTTAGGAGTGTCCTTTTCTAGTGTGATTAAAGGAATTAAATGCTTCATAAAGTCAGATACAAATATTTGAGTTAAATATATGTACACATATGTGTATTTTTGTGTGTATGTATATCTGTGTGTATTGGAATATTCACTAACATTTCCATATGCTGAAGAAGCTTTACATTTTAAATAAAGATTTTGAAAATTTCGATGCAATTTCTGGGCCAGGACTAAAATCAGTTCATTCCTTTAACTCTGTCCCTCTTTGTTTCTTGGCTGCTTCTCGCTTTTCATTCTTCCCTGTGGAAGGGAGCTGAAGACTCAACCAATATACTTAACATGTTTTTTCAAACACAAGGCATATTGAGGCATGGGCCTGATGGAATTTCTCAAAGGTGTTGCTTTTGTTGAGATTGTTTGTGCTCTTACATGGAGTGATAGCAGCGTGCACGAGGGCACTTCACGCAGGAGCTAGACTGGAATTTAACAAACAAATTTAGAGAAAAATTGTAACCTGCCATCCAGAAACAAGCCTGCTTCTGTAGTTTTCTGCTGGCTGATGGCTCTTTATTAGTTTATGCTGGTAATGTTGTTATTATGAAAGGAATTGGTCTTTGTGATAGCTTCAGGATGCTGTGAATGTAATGGGAGTTGTGGGAGGAAAAGCAATCATCTCATTGATTAAAGTAATCAATGAAATCATCCTATTCATTCCAGCTGTTTCAGTGATAAATGTGACATTATTCTCTCCCCAATCTACTAGAAAAAGGTATTTCTGAGAGCATTATTCAGTTAGAGGCTTTGCAGGAGGTCATGATTCTCTGTTGATTACTGACGCACTCCAAATTCTGGTGTGCCCATGCAATAGCTGATTTGGTGTGGCAGGTTATAGTCATGAGGAAATGCTTGCAGAAAATGCCAGTTAACTCCGAGCAGGACTAGAGCTTTGGTGTTTAAAGCAATTTGAGGAACAATGAAGATCGGTGTCAAACTGAGTGACGAAAAGTGGTTTACAACCTCCAAAGGCCTCAGGATCATGCAAAAGTGAGCAAAAAAGGAGACATGTCCTGCTTCCAGCTCTCCAGGCAGAGAAGTCAGTGGCAATCTCTGTGCACTGGAATCTGTAATCAATTGCTTGCCCCAAAGCAGCGGTCCTGAAGGTGTGGAAAGCAGGCATAGGAATGGTGATCTTGTATTCTGGTTTGCATCCAGCAGACGAGCATTTTACAGGGAAGGCATAGGAGTGCTACAAGAAAATACCATCTTATTTCCCCTGAAATGCAAAGAAATCCCACAAGATTCCAGAGATAAGCCACTCTCCTATAGTCATTGGACCAAGCCAGAACAATTCTTTAGAAATAGTTTTCTCTCTTAATGTTGCCAGCAATTTTAATTCATGCAGGCAAAAGAGTTGGCATTTACTACTAATGTTGATAAGACATTTCTCATTTATTACACTGATTCTCAAAAGCAAAACCAAACAAGTCCCTTTCCCTGTGGTTTGGGTTTTTTGCTGTTGAAGGGTTTATTTTGGTTTTCTTGATAGCCTGTCTGTTCAATAATTTAATGACTCATTAAGGATCTTGGAGGCAGAAACCATTATATTGTACTAAAGCTAATACAAGTCAGTCCTTCCTCTTGGCCAGGACATCATAAAAACTGCAAAATACTGGTGTATCATTTGGAAGATGAGTTTCCAAAGAACAACTCTGACATTTTCTATATCCTCAGAATGACTCTTTTGTGCTAAAGAAAATGTTACAAACAAACACTGAAACTGTCATTTCCTGGCACCCACTTCTTAAGTTCCAAATACTTTCTCAGCTGTCCCTTCCACTTAGTTGTTCTTGTTTGCTGTTCCCTACTGAATGACAGGTTAACAATAGAAGAAAGGGTAGATAAATAGTCATAGGTTGTTGTCCAGAAAGAGTTTTTGAACAAATCTCTGCTCAGAATTAAAATCCTCATATATTATGCCCACAGCTACAGAGACTGTGTTCAGGAAGGCTGCTGCTGTAGTCCCTGAGGCCACTTGGATTTTTTGGACATAGGTGAAGTTGAAAATCATTTTTCAATCAATAGATATCTTTTACTATGAGGAAGCTGGATTCTTGATGGATATGTTAAACTGCCAGTTTTGGGTGTCTCAGAAGGCAATGGAGAGGATCAAAGTTAGATCTTCATAGAGAAAGTTAAATGCCTGTGGTATCTTCTTATTTTTCAAAGCTAAGATGTATTTACTCTGTGTGGGTTGTGTTTCACTGCTTTGTTGCCTAAAAAAAGATTTCATTGATGGATTTAACAGTGTTATCTATGCTCTCATTCAAGGATGTGTACATAAAGACAGAGCTGAGCTGTACCCTAATGTTCTGGGGCAGTCTTGCAATTTCAAATGTGTTTCTAGATCGTGAGGAAGAAACGTCTTAAAAATAGAAGCTTCTAAGCTTTTATGGCTATAAACAAATGATCATGTGCCTAGGGTCTGAATATAATGAAAAGGTTACTAATGTTTTTGGGGGAAAAAAGGTATTTGTAAAGTAAAAGCTCCTAAAATGAGCTTGACCTTCACCTATAGTTTCATTATAATGTGGTTGACACAGAACCAAAATAAGTGATGTATAGGTGAGCTTTCTGATTGACAGCAATCTGGGGAGAATTGTAATTGCTTGAGACTTAAAGTAGCTTTATTTGAACTAACTTCTAGCTGTTACAGAAAATCAATTTGGAAACCCTACTCTCCTTCTGATCATTAACCCTGTATTTTTCGGTTCAGAATGGCTGTGTTTGGAGGACCCTCAGCAAGCACCAGAGTAAGGAGCTCATCAGGATCCAGGTGTGAATGGGAAGAAAGACTAAGGGGTGGGGTGGGTCCCTGACACCTGTATAGTGTGATCTTCTTGCTGCATGGAGCAGATCAGACCTGTAGGTCCAAAAGGAACGCTCTCAAAGTGGGTTTTGCTAACAGAGCCCAGTGCCCTGGCCAGAAAGATACAGGGGTAGTTTTCTTGAGGTGTCCTGATCCCTCAGTTCAGGTTTGGGAATAAACATTTGCAACACCAGCCACAGCAGCTACTGCAGCAACTCTTACCAGTACACCAAGCTGAACAGGAGGTATCCCCTCATTCTGAAGAGGCTTGATCTTGTGGATTTCTTGGGCCAGATGAAATACATACATGCAGTATATGTCTACATGTCCAACTGCCTAGTCAGAGTATGATGATATCTTACCTGTCAAGGCCTGTTTAGAGAGAGGCCAAGCCCATCAGCCCAGCTGTGTGTCTTATATGGCTCCAGATTGAAGGCTGCTAGCAATTTAGCAGCTTGTGTTCCTGGACATGTTGTCCAGCATTACATGATTGGCTGGCAGAGAACATTCTCTGGATTTAATTTACAGTGAAACCAGAGCAACAGATTAAATGACAAAGATAGTTGGGTAAATAAGGTTTCTATTTACACAGATTTCTTTTCTCCCCAAGTTGTTTTGCCCCACACTGAACCTTGGCACTTTCATGAAGTTGCTCTGCTTGGACTTATCTGTACCTAGATTTGGCTGCATGAGGCTGCCTGTGTTCAGGACCACAGCTCATTTCCTTCATCTTCCTCATCAACATCGTTTGGCCTCTGATCAGTGAAGTCAGCCAGCCACTGATTTGCACCAGTTGTGGTTTTGATGCAGCGATGCATGAGGTTGAGTAGGTAAGACTAAGGGAAGCTTGTTGCTGCTGCACATTTTATTCAGGGATTTACTTTTTTATGGAAACTGCTTTAAAATTCTCTCACATAGCACTAGGAAATGTCTTTTCTTCCAGAAGCATGATGAAAAGTTAAGTAGGTCATTTTTTATCTTGAAGATATAAAGCTTGAAAATGAAATCTTCTGAAATAGATCTGGTAAATCTAGCTAGGGGTATTTTTTTTCATTGCTGGATGATGCCATCAAATAGAGATAATGCTACTGCAATTTGGGATTACTCTGTGGCACTGGGTCACTGTTGGCTCTTGGTTTGAAGTAGGCTTTCAGTATGTGAGCTTGCAGTAGTAAAGTGAAAACGCTGTGAAACTACAGTTGGTCTTCAGTGACTTTGGCAAACGTGTGTGCACCTCCTGCTCAGTGTTTGCATCACCTTTCCTTGTAAAAGGAGTAAAGGCAGAGCAAATTGGAAGGTGGTTTGAAAAGTAAGCCTCATATTTGACTAGGAATAGCCTGGGTTGCTGGCTGCTGAGCAGTCTCCTCTGAATCCCTTAAATTCTAATGGTCACTTCTTTGTGTTATGTGCTACCTAGATCCGGATATGGATGCCTGGGAAAGTGCTTTTCAAATCTAGCTATTTAAGCTGTAAGATATAAGCTTATAGAAAAGCTCCTTTTTTTCTTACTGATGATTATCTTCTGCTGAGTGCTCTTCAGGAGCACAGCAGAAGGCACGGAGCGTTCCTCTTCTGAAAAACAACTTGTTTATATGTTTATCCTGACACTGTAATTTAGGTCAGAGAAGGCTGAGCTTTACTTGCTTTTTCAGAATCTCTGTCTCTTGTAAATACGCCATTGTTTTTAATCTTTCAAGCAACATACATATATCTATATATATGTATACACACATATATATAGATATGCAAAAGTGTATGCTATACATAAACTTTGTCTTTAGAAATAAATAACTTCTCTTTCTGCCACTACCTATTTCTTGGGGCCTTCCATACATCCCAGGGTATGGCATTTACCAGCTCTTGTCCCTGCTATGACAGAGCTGCAGGTCAGAGCTGTGTGCCCCGCCCAGTATGGGGAAGAAACATGCCAGCTATTCCTAATTTTCTTTCACTGAAATAACTCATAGAGGCTTAAAGCTGATGTTAATTATGGGTGGACAGATGAAGAGTTGTTGGCCACCAGGGCTCCCATAAGACCTGATTGATACATCAAGTTCCCCTTGCATACAAGGTGGTCATAGCCTAACACAAAGACAATTTCTGTCTGTGTTTTTGTTAGGGCTGTGCCTGCCTCTGTGTGGCACTTGCTCTTCATTCACAGTACCTCTGACTTTCTGGCTGACCATTTATTTCCAGGAGCTGCACCTCCAGCTGTACAGACAGCTCTGTCTTTCACCTCTACATCTGACCATATGCCGAGGTTTGTGTTGCAGTAACCGGAGCGTGCTCTCCTAGAGTGAAGGATAACTCATGACAGCTTGCAAAATCCCTGCAGACATCTCTCAAACCAGACTGCTTGCTCATTTTAGTTTAAGCAAAGAGAGAAGACCACAAAGAGAAGGGAACTGGCTGTCCAGGTTAAAAGTGACCGATTCAAACCCACCTCCAGTCTCCACCATGTTTTTGTCTCTTTCCCCTGCTTGGCACTGTTTCCTCTGCTTCAAATCATTAACCCACTGGATCTTCTTTGGATCAGCAGCCAACCATGTTTAGGACATCATCATGAAAGACATGATCTATCCCTGACTTTGTTTCTGGCCGGCAGTGTGACCAGGAAGATCATTTGGCTCTTGTGCCTCAGTTTCTCTTGTGAGAAATGGAAATGGTGACATTTCTTAGAGGTGCTACATGAATCTATGGGAAGGAAACACTGCAGACCAACCAAATCTTATTGTTGGTCACTAAAATCTTGTAGACAAGAGTGATGAGGCAGCAGTAGGAGCCACTGGTATAATGCAGAGATTTCTAATTCCACTGGGTGGCAGCTGAGACTGAGCTTAGGTGAGGAATAATGCTTTCTTCTTTGGGTTGACTATAGTGACTTTTTGCTAGAAGAAAACAGATCCAGAACTAAGCCTACCTCAAAGTCCCGGTGCTGTAACCATCTAAGATGGCAAATTTTTTTTGTTTATATTATTTGAATCCCCTATTTAATACAGACAATAAAAAAAAGATCTTTTGAACCAAAACCCCCATCAAACCTGCTGGGTACAAAAAGACAATACTTTTAAAGGCTTATAAACAAAAGTCATATCAGCAGAAGTTCACCCATTTTTCATTTTATGTATTTCCTATTGCACTCTGTTTGAAAACTGGGCCATGAGAAATCATGTTTCAAAACTGTGTTTGTTGAGGAGGCAGATAACCAAACAAACACCTTCTGTTGTATGGAGTGGATCATATTGCCTACAGCCATCTTCCTCCAGCTGTGTCAGGCTCTGGCAGAAGCCAACCATTGTATAAAGAGCCACTGGGCCTGAAATGGCATTCTGGCAATCCTGTAGTGCTGCTAATAGGGTGCTGTGGTGGCCCCTGGTATGAAGGCACAATTCAAAGCACTGTGCTGTAAGGGAAGGCATTACACTTCATCCTGTGCCATCTAGCATTATCTACATCCTCCACCACTGCTACCCCAGTGTGAAACAATCTTTCAGTGGTATCTCCCACTGTCCATCTCTATGCTGGTCCCCTGGGAAGTAGCTGTCTGGCATCTGTTTCTTTCTTGGTGCTTTGTAATGTTTGGACCTAACTAATGGCTACCAAGCAATGCAGGATACTGAACAATTTACTGGTTGGGTCTTGCTTTTCTGTTCAAGAGGTAAAGAAAAGCCTCCTGTGAATGATGGCAGTCTTATGAATTAGGCTACAAAGCTGTGGCAAGAACTGTTCAGAGCTGGTCAAATGCTGTATTGGTGCTTCAGGAAGAACTGCTGCTTATGTCTCCAAAGGGAAAAAAGTCTTATTATCCTTGCTTGGTGGCTTCCTCCTGTTTCTTGAGCATCTTGTCCTTTCAAGGAATTCTTCGTTTGAGCTTTTAGAGGAAAAAAATAAACCTTTTTATCTTTCTCTCTTTCTTTGTGCTGCCTCAAAGTGAATCACACCAAGTACTTTGACATAGAACTTCTCATTTTTCACTGCACACTTACCTGCAAGTCCCTCACTTAAAGATTTTTTTATTCTTTCTTCTGTTCTTGCCTCTCCAGCTCATTCAGGGAATGCTGTTTGTGTGGGTGCAGTGGGTAGAAAGGGGCTGCAGAAGTGCTCTAGGAAGAATCTCTGTTTCAGAAGAGCTAGCACAGCTGTGCAAGGCTGGCAAAGGCAGCTTTCATAGGAATTGCCTTCAGGGCAGGCAGAGGGCATGACAGGAATAGCAAGGCTGTGTTTCACCTGCCCCTGGAGAATTACTTATTTATTATCCTGCCATAGAAGAACCATTCTCAGCCAAGCCTTAACATCAGAGATCTGACACTTGGGCTCTTCTTTGCCCAGCAGATTTGGGCTGCAGAGGAGAAGCAGGCTGCCCTCAGCACAGGTTTAGGAAGTCTCTGCAAAGCTATATAAGGCTGGCCTGAGTGTCAGTGTATTTGCCTACCAACATGGGAGGGTTTGGATGTGAGAGGGGAATGCCATGTATAAAAGAGTGAGAGAGCATGGGGGCTCATTCTTGGGGATTGAGTATTAATAATGTTTGACAAGAGTCACAGATGAAGGAAGAAAGGGTTGCAAAGGTAAAAGAAGGCAGGCTTCAACCCTGAGACATCCTGCATGCTCCTGCTGAAGACATGCCAGCGAGCATGCAAAATGAGCAGTCCCTTGCTTGTGTCTGAATTGATTTTTAAAAGGTATTTGATGGGTGGAATGGATGAGCACGGGACCATCCCTCAGGCCTTCAGCAGTACAGCTGCAAGAGTATGGAGATATGGAGTGCAGTGCCAGAGCAGGTGTCCCAAGAAAGAAGTGGATATAGCTTTAGCATCTCTTTCTTTGCTGCTCTGTGATACTTCCTTTCATCAGGTGAGTAAGAAGCAACACAGGCTCTAGCAGTGCAGGCTGACATTGTGTAGGAGACCATGAGGATGGTTTTAATCTTTATAGACCACTTATTGCTGCTAAGTGCCACACTAAAAGCTAGAGAACAACAAAAGCAAGGTTGGATTTGCATCTGTTGCACTCATGAAATTGTCATGTCAAGCAGTACTAATACACTGGAAGGCAAACAGTAGCAATGAAATTGAATTCTCTGCCTGGACAACATAGACTGTCCAAAGGGAAATGCAGAAAAAGAAAAATATCCAGGAAAAACTGAGGCTATCTTAAACTCTGTAAAGAAACCTAGCTGAAACAAAATAATTCAACGTAGCTTGGCATATAGCTGTGATGCTTGGTGCCCTCCAAAAATAGTAGAGGACTTTAAAAACTTTTGTCCATCAAATAGAAAAAAATCCTCCACTGGTAATGAAATTGAGAAAGAACCTACCACATGTTCACTGAGCTGAAATACAACAGAAGTGCAATAGAGAAACCCAGCCCAGTGCCCCATGAGGTACAGAAAAAGCCTAAAAACCTTTATAGGGAGAAGCAGAGCAGGTTGCAGTGGACAGCAGGAAGAGACTTCACCCTACATAGCAGTGCTGACCTGGGGCAGGCGCAATTTAAATGTGATAGAAAAAGTGTGAGTAGAGCTATTCACCTCTTGAGAAGCTGTTTCCTTGTGAACATCCTGAGACTACAGACTGTCCCCTGCTTGGTGCAGCACCATACCCTCAGCCTACTTCAACCCCCTCCTCCTTGCTTTCTCCCTCTGCTAGCTAAGAACAGAGCAGGAAAGGAAGGAAAGCAGCTCAAAAAGCTCTTTGGCTCCCTGCCCCGACCCTGGCAAGCAGCTGTGCAGTGTCAGGAGCCTGAGGCGTGCCAGCAGCAAGCTCTGCTCTGCCACCCTGGCACTGCAAGCTTGCCTGTCCCATGCACCCCAGCCCAGCCTGAGGGCACCCTCCTCCCCAAACTGGTTTGCCAGCGAGTTCCAGGGAGCTTCAGTCTGCAGCAGCTGATGGTCTGATTAAACCATAAACGGATAGATAAGCAAATGAGCTTGATGCCACTTGTTTTTCCACTGGCAGAACCATCAGCTAAGAGCATAGGGACTGTCTTCCCTTGTGCTCCTCTCCCATCCTAGACGAAACTTTTTTTCTTTAATGTTATTTAATTTTATTAAAATTAATTATATTTGCTTATTTAACTAGAATTTATAGTTAATCTGAAGTTGGCCTATAGGAACAAAACTAGTTTTACTAGTGGGATGATCACCCTATGAGGAGCACTAGCATTTGGCAGAACTGCTTCTTTTGTTTCAACTTGTTTTCAGCAATGCCAGCTCCAAGCTTCTAGAAACATGAACCTATTCCCTTGTGTATCATAGGAGTAGCCATACCACACAGACAAGGCCATTATTAGTGTTTGGGACAACCACAGGAGAGAAATATGTATATGAAACCCAACACTTGGGAAATGCTCTGGACTTAAAGCTGGGGGTCTTTGAGGAGCTGTGAGATGATGGACTGCAAGGCATATCTGTGTGTCCAGTTCTTCACTGCTGTAATTTCACTGATTCCTCAACACATTTTCTGCATGTTGAGCTGCTTTAAAAACAGGGTCAAGTACTGCCTGCCTTGGCCTTTTGTTTATCACGGGAACAGATGGATCATTCACTTGTGCATTGCTCAACATTTGAAACCAAAACCCATGTAATTGGAGCAGGGGATTTTGGGCTGATCTGTACAAATAGTTGAACTGACTTAACTGTAATCAGTTATGGAAAACACCACTTGGAAGCATAGTGTTTTGGCTGATAGCAATTATGTCTTAGCTTGGTAGTTTATGAACCTGAAATAAAATTTTAAATTGATATGGCATCTTACCAACCGAAAGGTAAATTGCTCTAAGTCATAACTGATATAAATTATTACAACTGTTTCCTCAAAGGAGTTTTGGAGGGATTAACTGAATCATTTTAACAACTGATTGTAGTTAAATTGGCGAGAACTATTTTGTGTAAAGCAGTCCCTGGGGCTGGGAGGTTTAATGGTGAATAAGGTGAAGAGTTGCACAGCAGCACCTGAGGAGAATCCGCAACTCTTCAGAGCTTCAAGCATGGATCTGCTCTGCAAGGAGGTTATCGTGTGTCAGCAGAGCACCATTTTTTTTGCTGTTGTTGGAAAGACACAAAGCTCTTCCTAAAACCAAATCAAGAATGCTTATAACCAAGCGACACAAACTGCTAGTACAGTATAGTTAAATTATGTTGCTTCCAGATTCCTAAAAACATAACAGTGTAGTACCTAATTTTCAGCAGGCTCTGGTAGAGCAATTATTGCTTATCTTTGTCATCTGGAGAGGTGTTTCTGGATCTATTTATCCTGTTAAGTGTGTAAATTCTGCATTGTGTGCACCAGCTCCTTCTGGCAGAAATGAGTTTCTGTGGGCACCTCTAATCTCTATCAGACTTGCTCTGGGCATGGATCAGTGATGATATTTAGATCCTAACTTAAGAAATAGCAGCCAGGGTATGCATTACACTACTCCACTGTCCCCTGACTGAGGTTGTGTGGGTTGTGTGACACACACACTGTGATGTGGTATAGTTTCCTTGGAAAGATAGCAGGATTTCAAAGAAAGTTTTGAGTCAGTGATGTGGAAGAGAAGTGTCCTCAGTGCTCCTGCTGTGCGTCGGCAGAAAAAGTCAGCAAATATTTGGTGGCAGTGAGAGCACAGATCACGCAATTTGTAGCATCTTGGGAGAGTATAAGTCAGATTGCATTCCCTTAGGCATCCAGATGGATAGGGTTCAAAACTTCCTCTTGAATATTGATGGTAATGGGAACAGCTGTTCACTACCATGTTCAGGTAGTGAACCTAGTAAACAAGGTGTGGTTTAATGGGCACAAAATTATCTGTTTACAAAGAGCAGCCCAATCTTCCCTACCAGATGCAAGCTCCTAGGGCAGGCTCCAGCTGAGCCTGGTCTGTGGACCCATCCCAGACTCACTCTGACCCTGCACCCAGCCCTGTGCTTGGGAGGACCCAAAATGTGGCTCTGTGGGCTTGATGTCCCCACCTCAGGCTTGAGCTCTACAGCACTGTCTGCGCACCTGAAGCTGTTTGCCATCACCTCAGCTAGCACAAAATGCCATAATCTCTTTTAGATCATGAAGGACAGATCATACACTGATCAGTGCTGTCACCTTTGACAGATCTCTTGTCAGAGAGCTTTGTGATGGATTCAACATAAAGATTAACTTCTGTTGAGTAAGGGAAAGAGTAAGTGAGAATCTGGACAGCTCACACTCATTCTGTCTATGGTGCAAGGGTTTAGGTTCTTCTGGCCTTTTTTGGTTTCATTGTTCTGCTGGTTGGTTGTTTGGTTGGTTGAGGGTTAAACAATTTCAATGAGCAGGATTAACTTCACTACAGTAAGTAAAAGACACCATGCCCTTATTAACAGTCTGTCGGCCTGGACCTTCTTCCTAAATTAATGTATGACAGGATGGGTGTCAGGTTCTGAGGAGTCAGTAATAGAGGGTGGGAAGCAATGTGATGTACTCCCAATTCACCCTCAGTAAATTCACTGAGCTGTGTACACATTGCACAGACAGAGACTGTTTGTTCAAGGAAGGCATCAGGCTCCACTAATTCTCACCACAGAACCAAGCTCATTAGGAGCTTGCAAGTCTAAATAGATAGCCCTTTATCTTCCTCTGATAATAGATAAATAGATAGCCCTTTATCTTTCCTTTTAGCAATGAAATACACAAGAAATAAAAAACAATCCCTGGCTACAGAACACTTTCAGCATCTGGTGTTTTTAGGGAAAATGCCCTGGGTTTTCTCCTGTACCACTGGTGGTGCTGCTAAGTTACTAACCTAAAGTAGTCTGTTCATCATTGCATGTAATAAAGAATTTTAATGACATCCTATTTATATCATAAAAGGCTCTGTGCATGTGTCACCCTTGTGTTTTGATGTGGCTGTCTCTCAAACATTTTCTGATAGACATCTCTGCCAGTCATTGTGAGGCAGCAGTAGGAGTAAAATATGCTAGGACAATTAACACAATATTGAGTATTTTTATTTGACTTGTATTCCTGGCCGTGTAGTACTCCAAACTACACTTTGCTAGTCAGGTTTGGAAGGGTTTTTCCTTGCCAAGAAAGGGTTATGCTACTGTGGGATTCTTATAGCTGTCTATTATCACGTGATGTGCTACAGCCCAGAGACCCCTACCCACACATAGAATACCAGCATTTGGATCTGCTTGGACCAGACATGACAAAGAAATATTAAAAATATGAGGGACAACTGGGGCAGAAGGGCAAGGGTAAGAACAGTAAGGGAAAGGAATGCATGGCTGTGAAGCCCTGCAGGGATATATGCTGCCTGAGTCACTCATGCAGTCCTTAGGCTAATCTCAGTGCTCCCACCGTGACTCAGGGCTTAGGAATGAGGATGCAACTGCAGGCAGCCAGTATAGGCCCCTCGTGGCTAGTGAGCAGTTGTGTTTACAAATCATCAAAACAGAGGAAAGACCTAGCCCTGCCACTAATCTCTTGTCCCAGCTTCGAACCCAAAGAACATTAATGAGCACAGGAGATGATTGTTCTCAGCAAATCCCACCGAACTGGGAAAGCAGCAGATGAAACAGCTGCACAGATATCCAGGATCCAAAAGATAGTTCCTATCCCAGCAATTTTTAGCAAGGCCACACTTTCTTCTTCCATATCTTGAGATATTTTTCAGTGACATGTCTCAGAGTAAGAAATTAATCCTGGTGGATGCAACCAATTGTTTAGTTTGAAGGTGCTGTAAATAATTTCATTTAAGAGTAATGATATATTATGTTTATGCTGAAACTTCCATGATGAAAGTGACCCTGCTGTGATACAGAGATTCTACTTACAATAACCATTACACAGATGGGGAAATGACAGCTAACCCAATATCACAGAAAATCTCTCCATCACAGCTGGGAAGAAAATTGCAATCTGTTGGTCCTTGGTTCCCAAACAGAGATCCTCCCCAAAAAGAAATATTTTCAGAACTATGACATAGCTAACAACCTTTGTACATCTTTGTGCATTAGTAGCTGTCTCCTGAGCAGTCATTTTTTGTAGATGAGTTTGCCTCAATTGATGGGGAATTGAGACTCTGTATCAGGTGTGCTGTACTCTGACATAGTTTTCATTACTTTCATTAGTGCCTTGTTCCAGCCTTCATTTTTATCACACTTTAGGGTCTTTTTAGGTTTTATAAGAAAAAATGTGATCTGCCCTGGGAAGAAAAGACACAAATTAACTCAAATCTTCAGTGTGCAAATAATCTGAAATATCCTATCCAGTATCCAAGAATGATGGTCACTTTAAAGAAAGGTATCTATCTTTTCCCAGCCTTCTCTTTTTTTTCTGTTTTCAGTTGCAGCTAAGGCTAGGGCTTTTTATTTTACATTTCTGTGTAGACATTTAAAGCCATGCAAAGTGAGTATATTTCTTTAAAATCCTCCTATTTCACCCTGACAAAAATGACCATACACGATGTGGAGTGGTACAGAATTTTTTTCTCCAAGCTGACTGGATGTATCAGTGTGGAAGATTGAACACGCTGGCATTCAGTTCTGTCAAAAGCAAAACTCCATAATGTGCTCTGTTTCAGCAAATACTGATCTCCTTTGTTGCAAGGCTTTCTGTATGCATCATTAGTCACTTGACATTCTGTGCACCCTAGAAACCCAGAAACAGCAGCATCAATGCTTATTTGTTTATATATTTTAAGAAACTTCATTTATGGTTTGACTTCAGTCACATCACTTCACAAATTATCTTTCAAGAGCCTGTCTCATCAGAGAATAACTGGAGACTGGCCAACATGCCCATGGCCTTACCATTTTTATTCCTTACTCCAATGACTCAACTCACCCACACCACTAGGACCTCCATGGTACTCATGACCTCCCCGAGGGCTTCTAAAACTATTCATAGCTACAATTCACACACTGCCTGACACAGAGGACCACATTCACGAGACGTGGGTCTCAAAGCTAAGCTGCTTTAGCTGTAGGCTTAATCCAGCAGATGGAGCAGCTGCCTGACACTGTGGAAATAGCCTGTGCCTTTGTGCAGGGCAGCGTGATCTGCTGCACCCGGTAATTAACTAAAATGTGGTCATCATTATTTGCTAGTATCCACAGGCATGAGAGAGAGCTCTGCCCCTCTGGATATTTTGGAAAACTTTTACTACTTCCTGTGCTTGTGTACTCCCATTAAAATAGTTTCCAACTTCAGAGTTTGTCATTAGGCTCTTAGAGCTGGCAAGGCAAATGGTGATCTCTGCTGTAAATCTAGAATGTCATCTGACACTGACTTGACTGATGGAAACTGATCTTAAACAGTAAACAGAGCCCACTGTAGGGCTTAAAAGAAACCTGCTCATGTTCTATAATTATCAGTGACTGTAGCCAAAGGGACCCTCATGCACCTTGCTAAGTTAAGGACTCCCAAGTAGCAATGGCAACACTTGTGGGTTTCCTTTACCTTCTGTATAAGCTGCTCCATTTCATCCTGTGGGGATGGGAACACAAGGCAAACCTAGAATTCCCAAGGTTTTGTGTGCTGCTATCACATTTCCCCTACTCCATCCTGGAACACTTTTCAGCCTTACCTACTTTTTCTGTCAACCTGCTTAGATGGTGTCATGTTCTGTCAGCTGGGTAAAGTGCTGATACTTTTATTTCAATCTTGACATTGTGACACAAGCTTTAGAGATAATGACAATTTCAGACAAACCATGGCATGACAGACCCTCATTCTCATGCTGTTTAAATGTGTACTTCTGTAGGAAATCAAAGAGGAGTAGATAATGATGCCATCTGTACCCTAACCACGAACCTGGGCCTATGAATGCAAAAACTGTCGCTGCTCTGAATGTGGGAGCTACTTTTTGTCGTGTCAGACATGGCAGGGGGACTGCCTCCTCACACAGAGCATAAGGGCCATATCTTTGCATCCTTTCAAGCCCTTCTCAAGAAGCCCAAGCAGGGCTCATGGGGCAGTTCAGGTGTGACAAAGGCCATGTGCTGCCCTTCCCCACAGAGCCCAATTTGGACTACTCATTAATGTCTTGCCTACTCGTGCTGTTTAAAGCTGTTCCACAGACATTCAGGGCTGTTGCCAGGGCAATAATGCCTTGCAGCGAGGCAAAATTACTCATTGCTTCTCCTTTTTATGGCATTTTAAAATGGGCAGAAGTCCTTGGAGTTGTCTCTATCTGTCAGTTTGGCATTTATCGCCAGCAGAACCAAGGGAAGTTCTACCAGTCAAATCATTGTTGTGGTATCTTTTCTACAAGCATTGCCAACACATTTATATCTCTAGCAAACATCAAGGTCATGCAGACCATGAATTAGTTTTCGATTACAAGTGACTGGTTGTAAATCTCCTAACCTATAAACTGCTTTTGGCAAAATCCTGGTCTCACTTCCCACTGGTTTTCTTGCCACAAGCTAGTGAATGCTATGGGCTTGGTTGATCCTTCACCCACAGTATCCTTGCAGGAGTTCAGGCTAATGTCAGAAATGAGAGCACCTCCTGGGCTGCTTCTGCTCTTTCCAGGCTTGGAATTGAGATTTCCAATGTATCTGGAGGGGTTGCCCATTTTCTCTTGCACGGAGCAGAGCTCTGCTTCCAGAGACAGTCTGGCCCTTTGTGATTAATTCTTTGGTTTAAAGCCTAGGTGCCTTTGATTTAGATTTTTTTTGCTTCTAAGACATCTTCTCATGTTACAGTATTAAATATCTAAACCCCTCAGGGATTAATTAACAATAAGTGATACAGGATATGGTCTGAAAGCTGGAAAAGAGATCTGTATTGGCAATATGCAGAGACCATGTTTGAGACAAGAGGCCAGTGTTTGATGGAGCCCTGGCTCCTACTTGGAATTCCTAAGCATCAAGATAAATTCTTCTTAAAATACATCCTCCTTTCTGATTTTCTGTAGTCTAGCTGGACCTTGACTGGTCTTGACTGGTAATAATAGAGAGTCTACTTTAAATCCTGATTTTCAAATATCTTTAGTCTTCATACAGTAAAATCTTAGAAAAGCAACACTGAGGGCTATATTCAAAACAAGTATTGTGCTTTGGCTGTGTAGCTCCTGTTGTTTTGGTTATCTCAAAAAATAAATTCATAATAGATCTAATTTCTTGATTTTCTAGTTCACTACCTTCCTTACACTTGACAAAAGGAATGTATCTTGTGGATGTATCAGTAATGTTTCTCTCTGATGCTCTAAAAGCTAAGCTTTAGTATTATCTCAGTACAAGCAGTACCAAAATGCAGTCTCTGAACTTTTTGTCTTCTATTAGATGCAGAGTCAAGCTAAATACAGTGGACTGGACTTCTCAGGGGGAGCCTGCCCTGCCTCTTCATGTTTTTACTCACTTTTCTGACCAGCCAAGGTGCCAGGTAGTGCCAGCTGCCATTTGATGTTATGGAAACTTTTCCAACCAGAACCAAATGGAGGCTGGACTGCCATGAGGTGACACTGATTGCTTTAGTGAGCCAAGGAACTCCTGGAAAGGTGGTGTTAACCAGGCATGCATGTGTCTCCCAACCTTTCTGTGTGTGTTCTCTCTTTTCTTTTTGGCTTCTGTCAAGTTAAGAAACCTGACATTTTCCCCACAGACAAACCATAGAAGCATCAACTGTTTGAAGAGTTTTCTTAAGGCAACAACAATGGCAAATATCTCCCCTTCTCCCAAGCGATGCTCACACCATTAAAATGGGCCTCTCAGAGGTACAGAGCATTTGTGCCCAAGAGAAATAGGGAAACTTTTCCAACTTGACAAGCTCTATCTGACATTTTATGCTGCTGTTTCTCTGTCCCTGCCCAGGGTAAGCAGATACCTAGTGGATATTCCAGGGAAGTGAGCCTGTCAAGCTGCACAGGAGCTGCCTCAGAGAGGTTTGAGTGGCCAAGCAGATTGGTGCCATTTCGTACCCAGGTTTTGGCCTGGCAAGGTGAGCTGACTCATTACAAGAGCAGGATGGCTAATTCTCTTGGAATGAGAAACAGGCATCCAGATTTTCCCCCAAGATGAATGAGAGCTCTGTGGTGTATATACAGATGTTTAGGATGAACTAATTTCCAGCCTGGTTTCATAATCTCTTAGCAGACCTTGACACGCATCTGCCTGTGCAGTGAATTGTTGTATTTCACTGGTGAGTAGGCATTTTTGAGACACTGATCCTTGCCAGCTGAGGTGACTTTACTTGCCCTGACATATCTTGTTCTTTCTTCTGGGAAGTCTGTATCATTTTAATTCTGATTTATTTCTTTTTTATTTAATGTAAAGAAAATTGAACACTTCAAGTTAATATAAAGGGTTTCCATAGCAGAAATTGCAGACAGTTTGGCTGGATATTTTTGCTGGAGTTTTTTGGAGTTGGTGTGACAGTCCAACCTGCTTCCACTTTAGGACTGCGTTGGTTGAGAGTGACGTGGCAATACAATAAAAGAGCGAGTCAGTTCCTGCCTGAAAATAAAGGAACTTTAATGAACAAAACTACAAAGGGAGAAGGTGTACATGGCATGGGGTCAACTCCAAAGGACCCAGGGCCTGGGTAAAACAGTAACTTATATGGGTTAGGTTGAGGGTGGAGTCTGAGGGAAGGATTCCAATGGGATGTGAGGATTAGGAATATGTAAAACCTTGCCATGTTAACACAACCAATGGGAGTAACAAGAATTGTGAACTTTCTAGAAAGAGTAACATATTAACTCATTGGGGGTTGTGCAAATGAGCTCACCATAATTAAGAAGGGTTTTCCCACAGCTTTAACCTAAAGCTTTCCTAGACCCCAACAGGTTGGACTTGCTGCGTTTTTATTATTTGGGGGGGGTTTTTGGTACAATCCAAGCAGCGACATCTAGCTCTAGGCACACCAGGTTATGGAAAGCAGAAAGGCACATGGAAATGTTCATTGGCTCAAATTCTGCAATGACTTAATTCTGATATGGTTCTACTGGCTTTTCTGGAGCTCTCCCACTAGGGCAGAATTTCTGATCACCCAAGACTTCTTCCATTCTCTGCAAGGGCTGGAAATGTTACACGAAAGAACAGCAAAAGCTGGGAGATGGGGTGGACTATTTTTGTGGTGCCATGTATCTCTATGAGCTTTATGGCTACATTTATATGTCAAGAGCCGTTTTGTCTTTTGCCTGTGACTTGAGCCCAGAACTTCCAAGGAGAAGAGCAAATCCCTGGCTGATACTCTTTTTTGTGTGCAGCAGGCTGAGATCAGACTGTGTTATCTGTGAATAGGTTGAAGAAAAATCTCTAGGGTAGAAAAGAGAAAGGTTATTAAAAGCCTTGTCAGGGGTCTATGAGTTCACAGTTCAGGAAGGAAGGTATTGAGAGAAGAGATACTAAACACAAGCATGGGGCTTTTCTCCTGAAAGAAGGTGAAAGGTGGGAATGAGAGAGAACCATTTGCTCATGGAAGAGCTCTAAAGAGGAGGTGAACATGCTGACTGCAAGAGATCAAGGGAGGCTGAAGAAGCAATCAGGTTGAAACCAGGTTAGAAGTGAACCTGAGGGGAAAATCTGATTCCTTGTAATGCCTCACCAACTAAGCCTTTGCTAGGCAGCTGATTGTGGTTGTTCATGATCAGGCAGACCCCTCAGCTGGGGAAAAATGTCCCTGTTGCTGGATCTCACTGATGGATGTGGTGGACATGGATGCTTGTGGTGCCTGCCCTTAGACTTTGTGTTTGGAAAGAGCATAGACTTGGCCAGTGGTTTTGACCTTCCTGCTGTGTTAGAGCCTGATGGATGGAGAGAAGCTGAGGTAGGTCTTGGGGAGATATAAGTTGTGCCCTTTCCAGGGGTCTACTTACCTGTAGGCAAACTTTTATTAGATTTGATTAAGAGTTCTTCCTTTCTCGTGTGCTGAGCAGCAAATTTCTGAGTCGAGTCCTCTGCTAAATCAGTATGTTCAAAAACACTCACAGACCAACAGAAGTCTCAGAAACAACGTAATCTCCCATAAAATATGGCTAAAGTTAGTGCAGGTGCTGTTTTGAGTCTATGATAGTAATCCTTAATCAAACAAATCGAGAGGAATCTCAGCTTAGGGAGAAAATGTTGATAGGAAACAGCTAAGCTGAACATCCAGAAACATGCCTTTTTCCAAAAGGAAAACATTTTAGTCTACTGCTGATTTTGAAGAATGCATTATCCAGATTGTTAGCATTACAGTAGTGGTCCTCAGATATACTTGCACATGCTACCAAGTTTGAAATTACTTTTCCTCTATATGAATGTGTCTACATGTAGAGCCTAGCTATAATCTGCTTCTTTAAAATCTCTATTGCCTGACAGTAAGCAGAAAATTATATAGGTGTGTCTGGCTCTTCAGTTAGAGCAAAGGCTCTTCCTGACTTCCCTATGATATAATGAACTATTAAGTACCTGGATCAGTTTTGCTGAGATAGTAAGTTCTGAAATATCTTCATTTTATTGTGCTGCCTTATAAATATCTTGCTCCTGTGTAAAACTCAAAGATGCTTTAATTTTCTGGGGTATCTTTAAGAGATACAGGCAGAGAAGATGGTATAATATTTATGTGCTTGACAGTGTCATTAGCATTTTAAGAATGGTTGAATATCTAATACTCCATTAGGGCCTATGAGAAATGAGTCTCCAAGTAAATCCTAAATATGCTTCTTGACATCTTACATCACAATCTGTTTCTGAATGAGTTTTGGTGAATAAACCAAAATACATCATTTAGTTTTGAGATGTCCAAAGGCCAACCAATAATAATCATTTACTTCCTCTTCTAGATTTCTTTTCCAAAAGCCTTTGTTATGCAAATTCCTTTGCCATTACTTACAAGATTTGCTGATAATGAAGGGCAGCTGGTTTGAGTCCTCCTGACTAGTTCTTACTTCTTTTTCTTATCTTTGTAATACTGTTTGGCCAATCTTGACTCCTGGTGAAAAGAAAAAACGTGTTTGGTTTTTTTCCCTTTTGGTTTAGTTTCTACTTTGATCAGTTATGGTGCCACTTGAATGTGGTTGTATGCAATTAAACCTCTGTGTGTGGTTTGGTTTTTTTGGGTGGTTTGTATTTAATGTAAGACCAGTGGCTATCTTGGCTATGGCTTGGCTACAATGGTTCAGCAGCTTTGTAGCAGAACCCTGACAGCTACTGACTCTGAGAAGAGGAAAAAACAAACAATGAAGTTTGCGGTGTACCAAACTGCATGTGCTGTTAGCATTCTGCAACATCTTTCTCTGGAATTAGGGAGCATCCAGAAGCCTTTCCCAGAATTAGCTGGCAATGTGAGAGTGGAGAGTGGTCTAACCTGCCCAGCACAGTGCAGTGATCATGGAAGCAGGTCAGGAATGAGGATCATGAAGTCTGGCTGTGATTATTGCCTTGGTTAGTGAGGCAGTTTCTTGAGCAGGATCAAGTACTTCAGGACTTAGCCTAGCTTGAAGTCAAGGCTGCATGGAAAGCCTAGGGGTGCAGAATCCCCCTTGAATGTGTAGTAATACTGAAAGCATTTGATTCTTTTTTGTTAGGTTGGTCCTGAGAAAAGAAGTAATATAACATCAAAGTTAACCTATGAAGACCTTTGCAAACAGTAGTGGAGGCTGGAACATGCCATACTCCATACAAACACTTTTAATGGAAATTATTAGAGGCCTATTTAAGAATTCTAAAATTATTTATTGGACTAGGTTAGAGTAGAGCATTTTTCCAGGTAAAAGGAAGATAACTGTCACTGAAAAAGAAGGTGACAAAGCTTCTCTGGATTGTAACTGAATAAAAATGGTCCAAGATCTGGGTCTGAGCAGGAGAGTTGCTGTTGAAATGGTCAGTGTCAGACTGTAGTACAAGCAAATGCAAGAAGCCCGCTTGCTTGTTAGCTTTTACTGCTCTCCTCTGTCACTGGTTTGTAGGTACAGTGTTTTACTTATTTATGCCCAAGGTGATATATGTGAATGAGAGCTGGCAGCAGCTGCTGAATAATGGATGGAACACCCGAATTCTGCGGGTGGCAATTTCCGCTGAAAGGGAAGAGGGCTTGCTGCTCCCTGGGCTGAGCACTCTGCTGTTGCTTCCCTGGACAATGGCAAGAAACTTCCAGCAAGTCCTGAGGTGTCTCAGTGACGAATGTCTTTCTGCAGAGTGTACCTTGACATCTTACATCACAGTCTGTTTCATTTTCCAGCTGATTGCTCCTGTTTCTAATGAGGAGTCTGACTAGCACTGGTATGCAAGAATAGCAATCTCCCCTTTCCACTACCTCTTGCAGAGCTTTCAAAGTGCTTTCTTAAAGCCTTTATGCACAATTCCAAATGAATAAGCTTTTCTAAAAAAGACAGCAGAAACGTTTTAATTAGAGTGACCTAATGGGTTGGCTGAGCTCTGAATACAACAGTGGCAGGAGACCATTGAAAAGCTTCTGCCCTTATCTGGCCCTAATCATATATCTTGGTTTCCAGGGCACTTGAAAGCTTTATTTTGAATGCTTCACAGATTACACTGACTAATATGAGGACAGGGTCATTAGTGTAATAAATCTCAGGTAAGTGTAGAGCTAGCCTTAGGAAACCTTTCTATATTTGGCCTCTGATAGCTGTTATCGTACAAGTCTGTAAAAAATAAATGTTGACATATGGTGTTGGGTATCGATACACACGTGTCAAAGGCTAATGCTGCCATTTTTCCAGCAAAAAGAGGCCAGGCAGTCTTAGCTTTGGCAATATGGCTCTGTAACATGCCTTGCTTGCCCTGGAGGAAGCCAAGCTCCTCCTTGCTGGGCACCTGTCTGTACAAGACAGACAACATTAAAGGTCTGATTACAGTTCAGTGACTTGCTCACAAAATGTTGGATTTTTCTCTCCACTAACTGAGGAACTTGAATCTATAGCACAGCTGACAAAAGAGGTATTTATAACCTCATTTGCAGGAGAGACAGGAGTTGGTTGAGCTGCAACAGCCTGGTTAGAAACATCTGACCATCCCACAAGCTGTGGTCAAGGATCCACTCTGCTTCCTGTTTTAGCCAGACAGGACTTGACTTAAGTAGGACTTCATATGCCTCACCCATTTGATGACCCCTGGGCTTGTAGGGTGTGTGGGAGGGGTGCTGGCTGCCTCTTTTTTCTGTTATGCTCTTCAGTCCTGAGGGCTTATCTCAAAGTCTGCACCGGATAGGAGGGGCTGGAAAATGTGTGGAGAGGAAGAAGAGGAACCAGCCGGTGGTGAGGCTGTCAAAGGTACAACCCAGTGATATTTTCAGTAAACCAGCTGCCCTCTATCTGTAGCTGCTGTGCTAGGCAAATTGGTAGGGGAGGGATTTTAATCCTTACCTGCCTAATCCCAAACTGCTGGGAATATCCTGTAGTACAACAGTGATGGGGAAACAGCTGCCCTGCCTCAAGTAAAGTTACCAAAAAATGCCCAAGGATGTTTGAAAGGACACCAGCAAGATTATTCAGTGGATCTGCCTCTGGGCAGTGTGATTAAACTGCATCCTAATGAGTTTGTGGCTAATTCCACCCTAGTTTGCTCTGTTGCTGTAAACTCATGGAGATATCTCTGCTGGCTCCCTTGCTCTGGCACACAAAGGCTTCTCTGTGTACATATCTGCAACAGTGTCACTATTTTCTTTCTTTTTTTTTAAATCCTTCACTCTCAATTGATTCTGGACAGATTGTTTTTCTCTCTGTATAGCTTTGTAAGGATAATAAAGTAGCAGAAGCAGCAGGGGACTGTAGGTGAGAGAATTAACCCTCTATTCCTAGCTTCAGGATGACCAGATGCACAAGGAGGACCTGACTCAGGGAGGGCTGTCCCCCCTGCAGTCCCAGCACAGCTCCCACTCTTTGGCTGGCACAGAGCTCTGCTTTGCTTAAAAACCAGAATGGCTAAAGAAAGCTGGAAAAGGGTGAATGAGGCAGTGCTAAATTGTGCATGTGTGCCACTGGGTAATCTCAAAGAGACAAATTCACAAAATCAAACACAATGATCCTATGACACAAGAGTTACCTGTTCATGGCTGTGTGGGTCACGTTTCCCATTATTTTTCACAGGTCTGGAGAAGCCTCAGTTCATCTCTGGGTTTGACAGCAGCTGCTCCCTTTTTTGGCTCTCTGGCGTGTGCCCAGCAGCTGAGGGGGATGGAGACAGTGGGCATAGATCCTGTACAGTGTAGCAGCACCACAGGGGTGCAGGGGGGTTCAGCACTGTGGCAGAAAGGCAAGACATGGGAAAGCCTTTCTGTAGGACAAGGTGTGAAGAATGGCATCAAAGGGGCTGGGGAGAATCTCCATTTTCTTCAGACCCATGGTAACACTCCCCTGACCTGCACAGCACTGCTGGGCAGACAGGCAGTTTTGGCCATGCAAAGTCATGTTCTGGGAAGGGGAAATGGAGTACTAAACTCAGGGAGGGGGTGTCTGAGAAAGTTGGCTTCCTTCTCCATTAAATTATAGCATGAATGAGGAAGGTAAATGATGTTTGACCTGGAACAAAACCTTTGGTGCTGGAAATACCTCAGACCTTCCAGAGACTCCCATTTGGTTGCAAAGATGTCTTTCCTACTTACTCTGTCTGAAATTTCTTAGTGATTTTTTGACAGCTTTCAGAGCATCCCAGGCCAAATCTCTTCCCCCTTGCTGTGGAAAATTAGAGTTTAGTGTCTTCTATTCAAGACAAAATTGGTTAAAAGGTATAGGGAGTAAAGCCTGTTTTCTAGTCCCTCTCTTGCCTGCTGGATTTATTCTTCAAAATGTATGTCTCCGATTATGGTCATCCTTCTTGTGGAGAAGGTGGGTGGCCACCAGCCCTGGTGGGACAGGCTGCTGTGCTCTAGGGAAGGAAGCTGGCTGCTCACAGACACCTGGCACACACAAACAGGGCTGCTAGCAAATATTTAACAAAATATTTAGCAAAAGAAAAAAATCTTTAAGCAAATATTTAGCAAATGTCCTGAGCTACCAGTGAGAAAAAAAGATGTTTCTGAAGCAGTTTAAACAATTCTGATCCTTTACAAAGTAGTGGTTGTAATGACTGGGGATGCATTCCAGCTCCTCCATTACAAAGTATTGCTTTCAGTGTTGTGCATTTTTCAACAATATCCCACTGTGTGGGGCTTTCTTCTGCCTTTAAAATTGCCCTGCTCACCTTTAACCCACAGTGAAAGTACTGATGCAGCATATAACATGTGCTGTGGTGTACCTTGCCCCCTTAAATTGAATCAGAGAGAATGAAGAGCACTTTGGCTTGCTTTACCTTCTTAGTCTCTACAAATAATAATTTTGCTTTAATCTGGCCATCCCAGTTACCCGAAACATTGGCTTTTAACTGTAAATGGGGCATCCCACTTCTGAGTAAGAAGCTAGTTTTATTTATATTAAATATGATTTGGGGGGTTTATATTTTGGTATTTATTTTTTGGCTTTTGTATTTATTTCTGCTTGTACCCTCCTACTTCAGCTTTCTGGAGGGAACTAGACCACTTGTCCAGGAGCAGTTCCCCCAAAGCCCAACTGCAGGCTTGTCATGAAACATTTTTGTGGGACTTTCCTCCATGGACTCCTTCCAAGTCTGCCTGTGCTGTTCGTTCCTATTCTCATCTGTTTCACTGCAGAGTTTGTTTTTTATCTTTAGTATAAATGGTCATTGTTCAGCAGTAGAAAATAATTGGGCCAGAAAACCTGGCTTTGTTCCATCAAGTCAGGTGCTATTTTTATCCTGCTTTGGGCAAGGGGGTTGGGTGTCTGTGTGTGGAAATGAACCCCTCTAGCTCTGTGTTCCAAATGGCTTTTTCAGCGTCTGTGGTGGTTCTTTTGCCTTATGGATGCTGACAGCTGCTGCTGGAGGAGAAAAACATCTTATCAGTGCCTCTCAGGGCTGCTCTGAGGGAGAGACAAGGCCAACCATGCTGGCAGCTGCCTGTGCACAAAGGTACACAAATCTGCTGCAGCACTGTACAGGTGCCACACCCCATAGGGTGGTTACTTTTTCCCTTTGGGTAAAACAGAAATGCTATTCCTGAAG
>VYXF01005574.1:627604-653429 GCA_013397295.1 Polioptila caerulea
CTTGAAAATGTCAAGGGAAAAAAAAAAATGGGGGACAGTTTGGCAGGAATGCTAAGGAGCTCTTCCTTTCCTTTCTGAAAGAAGTTCAGGCAGCCCCAGGACTCTCATGTTATAGTTATTAGTCACCCCGTGTGCTCGGTCTTTCAGAGGCTGTTTACTGTCAGTCAGAAAGGGGAAAGTCCAGCCACAGTAAATCTGCAAACATGAACACATGCTTTCATATTTGTTTGAGGTTTTATTCCTGGATTTAGCTTTTCTGATGACATAATAATTAGAATAAAGTGCTCTGCATAGCTAATCTGCTATTGTTTACTGATAGATAAGACCTTATTTAACAGAAANCTGTTTCACTGCAGAGTTTGTTTTTTATCTTTAGTATAAATGGTCATTGTTCAGCAGTAGAAAATAATTGGGCCAGAAAACCTGGCTTTGTTCCATCAAGTCAGGTGCTATTTTTATCCTGCTTGGGCAAGGGGGTTGGGTGTGTGTGTGGAAATGAACCCCTCTAGCTCTGTGTTCCAAATGGCTTTTTCAGCGTCTGTGGTGGTTCTTTTGCCTTATGGATGCTGACAGCTGCTGCTGGAGGAGAAAAACATCTTATCAGTGCCTCTCAGGGCTGCTCTGAGGGAGAGACAAGGCCAACCATGCTGGCAGCTGCCTGTGCACAAAGGTACACAAATCTGCTGCAGCACTGTACAGGTGCCACACCCCATAGGGTGGTTACTTTTTCCCTTTGGGTAAAACAGAAATGCTATTTCTGAAGTGAAGGGGAGGAGCTATGGCTTAGGGGAAGGGTGATATTTTCAAACAAACAAACAAAACCAAATGCACTCTTTTTTTCCTCCCCCTACCTTTTTTGCTAATAATATGACTTCTTCTAAGCTGTAAACAATATTTGAAAGTCTTCCAACCTCTTAGCTTGAAAATGTCAAGGGAAAAAAAAAAAAATGGGGGACAGTTTGGCAGGAATGCTAAGGAGCTCTTCTTTTCCTTTCTGAAAGAAGTTCAGGCAGCCCCAGGACTCTCATGTTATAGTTATTAGTCACCCCGTGTGCTCGGTCTTTCAGAGGCTGTTTACTGTCAGTCAGAAAGGGGAAAGTCCAGCCACAGTAAATCTGCAAACGTGAACACATGCTTTCATATTTGTTTGAGGTTTTATTCCTGGATTTAGCTTTTCTGATGACATAATAATTAGAATAAAGTGCTCTGCATAGCTAATCTGCTATTGTTTACTGATAGATAAGACCTTATTTAACAGAAACTTTATTTTCTTCTTCCTTGTCCCTACATGTATTTACCCTTTCCCTAGTTTTTAAGTGCCTAGGGTTGCTTTTTAAAAGGTCTGACAGCATTTAGAACATAAGAGAAACACAGGAACTAGCAGCTGTTCTCATTGAAATTAGCTGCTCCTTTTTCAAGTGTTCTGTTTCCCTTCTTTATTTAAAATTTAAATATTTCTTCATAATGTCTCCATTTAATTACTTGAACTACACAGATGTCTGGAGGCGTGATACAGGTCTGAAGGTGTGATATCCCTCCCAGTGGGACCAAGACTAATGCAAACAATGCAGGCGCTGATACCTCCCAGGACTAGTCCTCTGGTGAGGGTTACTAGAGTGCAGCTAAAAGCCCTCTGAAAAGGAGCCAAGAGGCTGACCCTGTAACTTCAGTGTCATATCCAAGAGGGAGGTGCTGAGAGGATTAAACTGTTGTTAAAATAGAGAGTATCGGTGTTTTTAGAGAATCAGGCTTTAAAGTTACATGTTTTTGTTCATAAACTGACTCTGCTCTGATATTACAGAAGCTTGACTGTTAATTTTCCTGCAAAGCAACTCTGAACCTCTTCACCTCGTAAGGTTTTAAAGCATGGCTCTGTTTGAACACGTAGTTCATGTCTGATAGATCCAAGCTGAAGTAATTTTCAGGCTGGATGAGCTTTACTGCCCTGAAGGTCCAGAAGATGGGGTAAACAGGTGCCAGACTTGTAACGCCCTGATCCAGGATTTTCAGTAGCCGTAAGGAGTTAATGGCAAAATGTGAAAGTTGGGACCTTTCAAATTCTTGGTGTAGCAACTCATTGATACTGTGTGGAAAATGCACACTGAGCATTACAGCTGCTAAGTTTTGTTTTGTTCTGTGGAACAGAGTTACCCAGTTGACAAGGAGAATGTCTTTTAGTGTAGTCTTTTATTTGTGCTTTGTAAGATATTAGTAGATGTATATCCAAATTAAGAGGAGGTGAAAATCAAGACCAGATCACCATAATGTCTCATTAGTCATGTGAGCAAGCAAATTTCATTGAGGGGTAAGAATGGAAAAAAAAAGCAGTAATTGAACACTAATGTTAACCTGACTTCCTTATCATTGTTACTGAAAACTGTGTGATCTTGCTATGTAAGTCTTTTTTCAGATCCTTAAATTCTTCCACTTAAAAAAAAAAAAAAAACAACTTCGGAAATGCTGACCTAGCTTGTATCTATGAATAGTCTTCTCGGTAAGCATTCCAACTTGTGAGCAAAGGCTTTGAAATCTTCCCCCGCTTGTAATGGAGCTGAATGAGTTCAGCAGTGAATATGCAACAAGTGTAATGCCCGTTTCCGCTCTTTGTTCCCCCGAGAGTCATTTGAACAAAACAAATTCAGTGCACACTAATAAAGTGGGTAGGTAGCTATTGCAGCTTAATAGCTTGTGCTGGACCATTTTTCTTGGCAAGGAGCTTAAGGAATATTTCCAGCAAGGTCATGATATCTCCATCATGGACTGTTATCAGGAATTGCATTTCCTGGTGTCAAGTCCCAGTGCTGAAGATACACTGCCCTTTGGAGCCTTGGACTGCTCAGGAGACACAGAGTTAAACACACAGCGTTTCTGCTGCTCCCCACAGCCCATTGTTATTTTGTTATTGCTGCAGCCTTCTCCACTTGCATTCAAAATGTTTTCTAAACAGAATATTTGTTGAGAATATTTCTGCTTGTCTTTTTTTTTTTTTTTTTTTTTCCTTTTTTTCCTTAACTATAACTGGCAATTGCTTGCATCTTGCTAGATTATTTTTCAGCAATGCTACCTCCTTTCTTCATCTTTATTTTAGGGAGGTGGAGGGGATAAATGTTCTTCTTGTGGTAGAATCTGGTGATCTCCTGAATCTGGTGATCTCCTGAATCTGGTGCTCCATCAGGTCCAATCCAGCTACCTGAATAACACACCTGAGTGTTGAGCAAATTCACTGAGATACAAAGAATGGTAACCTGTTCCTTTGGGTCGTCTCCTTGGCCAGTTCTGCTGTAGGAAACCAGATCAATAATGGGATATGGGGGTGGGGCAATGCAGGAAGGTCTAAAAACTGTTCCTTGCTGTCTGTAGGGAAAGCAAATGGGGACGGATTAGGGGAAAAAAATTTGCCAGTCAAGATACTTGTATTCTATTAATGTACCTTGAGCCATGACCCTGTTGAACACTCCTCTGCAAAAGAGGACCTGGGGCCTAATTTGGCCTAACCTTGTGCCAGTGTTGCTGCAGCTAATCTGAGCAGTGCCCCCAGCCTAGAACTGCCATCTATCGCCCTGCAGAGTTCAGGGACTCCTTGGTGGAGGCTCCCTGTGCAGGCAGGAAGTGGGGACAGCAACTGTCTGAGCCAGAAATGCTGCGGGGATTTACTNGCCTAATTTGGCCTAACCTTGTGCCAGTGTTGCTGCAGCTAATCTGAGCAGTGCCCCCAGCCTAGAACTGCCACCTCCCTGCAGGGTTCAGAGACTCCTTGGTGGAGGCTCCCTGTGCAGGCAGGAAGTGGGGACAGCAACTGTCTGAGCCAGAAATGCTGCTGGGATTTACTCGGTGAGCTGTGCTCTGAGTTCCCCTACCCACCCCCAGAGCAGATCTTAATGCTGAGTAAGTGTTAACAGTGTGAACCTCCTAAAAAAAAAGGAACAGAGTCATCCTTCATCTGCAAATACATGTCCGTGTGTTACCTTTTTGGTCTTGTAGGGCTCTTTGGCAAGCGGTGAAATAAACTAGGAATAAATGCTGTGGGCTGAGGAGCAGATAGTACCTTACCTTCCAAAGGATTTGCATTCATAGCTTGTCATCTCTGAGGTTTGTCCTTCCTTTGATGGTTCTCCATCATCTACCACAGTAGGAGTCAGCATGGCACCATTCTCCATGGTCAGGATATTCATGTGGGTCTGCTTAGGGCATCTCCATCTGTTTGGACTCTTACTCTGATGTTACAAGTATAATAGGCATATTGAAATTTTCTGAAGGTGTCCCTTACAACCAGAGGTTGAAAAGGAGATAAATAATTTGACAATCTATGCCCCTTGTTTAGGGAAACTAGAATGCTGATAATTTGCTTAGTGTCCTCTAAATGCTGCTCTCTGTTTAGTTCTGCACAATTTTCTTTCTAGCTTAGTATGAATGCATGCTCCTCCTCTAGAAGATTGATTATCTAGAAATCAGGCCTGAAAGACTTTTTTAATTTAGCTTCAACATCTAAAGGGATCTCAAGTTCAGATGCACAATATGATTAAGTGCAGTCTAGTTTCAATGAGAACCTGTTATTCTTGCCAGACAAACTCCAAATTGAAAGGAGTAGGGCATTTCTGATGAGCAGCAGACTAATTGAAAGATTTAGAACATAGTTATTTATTATCCTGGGTCAAAGTCAGTCAATGGCTGAGCTGAATAAGATCTTGAAACACTTATATTTAGAATATATTTTAATGCTTAATTGCTTATTTCAGAAAGCTTCTAAAAATTGTTTAAGCTTTTGAAAATCAAGTTAAGCCAGTTTAAAACCATAATTTCTCCATTATTTTGCTCTTCTGTTTTGTTAAGAAATAAACATTTACATCTGCAAGTTTCGGTGTAGAGGTCAAGCTGACAGGCCTGTAGTTTCCCAGATTCTCCTTCCAGCCCTTCTTGTGGATGGAAAATAATTAGCAGTAATTGTGCCTCCAATTAACCTCGTTTGCTTCTCTGACCCTGTGCAAGGCAAAGCTCAAACATTGTTACATGTCCAATGCCGCTTCTGGTAACTTGTTGGAATTTTTACACATGGGTGGCCATTATTTATAACAGTTTCTTTAGCTGAACTCTCAGGAGTTACTTTTTTGCCTCCCAGAACAACAGTATCTAAAATGCTGTGCGTCAAACTCTGCTTTGGAGGTCAGTTTCATGTGCCCTACTTTTTTGGGGAAGATCACTGATTTAAAGAGTCCTGTGCAGACCTTGAAGCTCCTGAAAACCTGGCCATGGTCATCAATGCTCACTTGTAGAGGCAGGGCCTGATTTTTTTAGCCAGGTAACGGAAGTGTCTGCATCATATCTTACAGCATATCTCACATCAGGCCTGTATATTTGGTGCATTCTGGTAGTCTCCAGGCAAACGCACAGCTACTCAGAGCTCCTCCCCAGAGCCATCATGTTCAGAGTTAATGGTCTTCAGCCACCTGAGAGCTGTGACAAGGGTTTTCCACTCTTTACACTTGCCCTGTAGGTAGCACAGCACTGCCTCTGGTGTGGCTACCCACAAAAAGGGCTGTTTTCCCATCGGTGGGTGTACTGTGCTCCCTTTGTGGAGCACCTGATTCCACTAAGGTGTAGAGGAGCGGGAAGTGGTGGTGGGCTGCGGATCTGGGTGCTGCACTCTTCAGTGCGCTGACACGGGGCCTGGAGTGAGCAAGGAAGAAACAGGAATGGGTGCCCATGGTCTCAGCAGAGAAAAAATGCTTCAGAGGTCTGTAGCACCTCCTGCAAATTGCTGCAGTTGTCAGGACTCGCTGCTGCTGTGAAGCCTGCTGCTTGGTGGTCTTCTGTCCCGTTAATGCAGGCATCAATGGGCCGCCTATTCCATCCTCATAAAGGAAGCCTGTTTTGCAGAGGACATGATGCAAAGAGCCTGCAAGCTTGAAATATCTGGATGTCTTCCAATTTCTATTCCCAGAAATCGTGTTCTAGCAAATGCTGTTGAATGTACACACAGTACAAGGGGGTGCTGGGAGAGGCTCAGCAGGAGATGGGATCATACAAAACATCATCAGTCTTGGACTGTCACAATTAAATAGTCTGCACTAGATGTTTTTAAGTCAAGCTGGAGTGATTCATTGTTTGTAGAATCCCATTACCTGACAAAGGCTCCAGCTTGACTCAAATATATGATCAGCTACACTTCTGCATTTAGGGACTTATTTTCCAGACTTGCTGCAGTCTTGCATTTGGATTTCAGGATGCACTTATGCAGGAATACTCAACTTTTGTGACAGCCACTGGCAAAAATCCAGATGTTGGGAGAATCCTCACCCACTTCAGCAGATGGACAGTCTTCATTTGTCAGTCTAGCACAAGGGAAAATGAACAAAATCTTCCCCCTTTCTCAAACACCCAAAATTTCTTCTTCCACTGTCTGAGTCCACAGCAGTTGATAGTCCCTTAATTGTCCAAGACTGTAATTGTTTCCTGTTTATTTAGGGTTAGACATTCACAAACCCGGTTTGAAAAATTACTATACCAGAGCCAAGTAACGAAGTTTGCTAAAGGAAGTCTTGCGGTACAAGAAGAAACTGGAGAAAAATTTTCCTCTGCTTTCACCAGCTGGGGGTGAACCATTGACGAGTACAACAGAGCCAGGCTCTCTCCAGCCTCATTTAATCTCTTTAAACCTCAGTATGCAGAGCTAGGCTCCTTCCCCATGTGCTCCTGGGAACATGGGAACAAAAGCAAATGCAAGGCACAACAGAGGAGGAATTAACGAACAAACTTGGAAAAAACAAACCATAGCATATAAACGAGTAAAGGAAGAAGGGCAAAAATGTATTAGTCATGTTTTAACTGCTCTCAGAACTCAGTATGCTTAACAGTTTGAAACAGAAGCCCCAGCATTTCAGTTCTGAGCATTAGCAATTTAAAAAGAAATGAAGTGAGGTCTCCTGAGAATGAAATAGTATATATCTATTCATATGGTCAAAAAAGTATTTTTCCTGTTTGCAACCTCTCAGCTTACTCCTTCATACTTTATTGTGCTCAAGACTTCTAGACAAATTCTTTTTTTAGAACAGTGGAAAATTTTGCCTGGGTTTCAAGAAAGCCTAATTCACACTGCATGACCCGAGTGTGCCAACGTGTTTTTAATTTACGAAAACTTTTGAGTGAATAAACTTGAGAGCTGAACAAGAGCACTCAGGCTTGAATATTTTCTTGCTCCAAGAAGCCATACATCAGAGGTGAAGACACCTAGAGAACCATTCAATCCAGCAAAGCCACCAGGTGTCCATCAACAGTTGGGGTCCCATCTTAAAAGCATTTTCATTTCTCTGCTGTCAACAAAATCTCTAATTTTTCATGCCATCTCTTCACCACTTATCATCTCAGCTCTCTTTCTCCCCATTATGCAGTAAACATAAAGGAAATAGTCAAAGTGAGACTGTGTATTTTGCATTTAATAGATGTCGTGATCTGATCACAGGCCCCCAGTTCTCGTTCCTTTGACATATTGACTGTGCCAAAAAACATCATCCTCTGTCTGCTATCAAGGATATTTCCTTCCTCCCACCAACTTCCTTTTTCTCTCATTCCTGTGTTATTCTCTGGTAGTATTTCAGCTTTCACGAGTCTTTGGTAGAATTTCTGGGCATCTACTTTGATGTGCCAATTCTCTGCATCCAGTTCTGATTTGGAGGCAGCAGATTCCTTGTGTATGATGTGCTGGGGCTTTTTTGTGGTAGCCTTTTTAAAATCAATATCTGTGTGTATTAATTGCAGGCACAGGGTTAATGCTGTGGGATCACAAGTGACCTTTAATTTTGCACAGTGTTGCTTGCCTCACAGCCTGCAATTTTAATCAAGCAGGTTTGCTGTCTTTTCTATGTCTCCCGTGAGGTGTTGCTTGCAAATCATATTTTGATGATGGAGAAAATTACATATTGGGAAAAACCTTTAGTGATTTTAAATACATAGCTGAATTAAATGGTACTGAATGAACAGCAGTTGCTATATGAAAATGACCAATGATATTTTAAACTGAAGTGACATTTCTATTTTCTTTGAAATTAATGCCTAGCACCTTATTTAGTTATTTCACTAAGAATAAGTGGAAGACTGTATTTTCATGGGTTTTTAGAACTTTTTAGCAGTAGGTTAAGATGTTATTTAAAAAGGGGCCAGAGTGATTGCAAAGCCTTTTCATTTCTGAATCACAGGTCTAGTCTTTCTGACAGTTGTTCAAGAGTCTCTCAAAGAGAAAAACAGAGGTCCAGAACAAAATCCTAAGTCAGAACTCTGGGACTGGAGGTCTGAAATTAGATTTGAGAGGTCAGGCTGGTATTTTGGTCAGAATACAAGCTGTCCAGTGTCAACACCACATTACCACTAAAGATATCAATGTGACTCATAATTTCAAGTGCTGGAACCAGCAGAACCTGAAGGAGCTGTTCAGCCTCAGAAGTAATGGTCCATGACCCAAAAACCTTTCAAGTGAAGCGAACAAAACCAAAGAGAAAGTGGTCTAAAGGAAGCACAAAGACATAGGAGTGACAAGACTTGTCAACCCTGGAAGCAGAGACCTTGAGGCATGTGAACTCAGTCATCCAAGCACTGTGTAGTCCATATGGCAGAGGAGACAGAGGAAGTGGATGAGATGGATCCATGCTGACTGTGTAGAGCTGGGCCTAATTATGAGGGGCAACCCATGGAGAGGGCATGAAGATGCTTCTACTCTCTAATAAGAGGACTGTGAAGTGGCTTTTGCTGATGGGAAGCAGAAATTCAGACTGATATGCTCTTGTAAAGAGGTTGGTGACTGCCAAAGACTAGTGGATTTGTCTCTGTACATTAATCACAGCTTGGAGAAAGCTTAAGTGAGCAGTATGTCTTGCTATACTAATTCCAGAACGAAGCATAATTTCCTTCTGCAATGCTCCCAGTTTCAGTGCACTTCATCAGAGTCACCAGTCTCTCAGATGAGCTCAGTGGGAGCAGTGGCATTTCCAGCATCTGTTGAGCTGACTTTCAGCCCTCTGCTGCTAGTAGATTCTGTAGGTAACAGCGGAGACAGCAGAAATATCAGCATCAAAGGGAAGAAATCCAAAGAGTATTTGAAATGGGGTTTTAAAATACAGTTGGTTTTCATGTCTATCTATTAATCCTGTATAGCTGAGAGCTAACACTTAAAACAAGGGTCACTGAAGCAGAATAAATGGGCAAAAGTTTTTGAGCAACACCTGAGGAATAGAATCCCCACTATCAACTTTGTACAATGGGATCAAAGGACATTATTTATTTCTTTATGTAGCTGGTACTATGGCCTAGAGTCCAGGAGCCTCCTCTTGTTATGTCAGAGCAACCACTCTCAAGTTTAGCTGTGAGCAAGGGAAGCTTGAAAAAAATTATTCTTTTAGAAACACAATCCACAGTGTGCTGGACTTGACTTCTAAACTGGAGACATGGTTTTGGCAGCTAAGGCCTTGCCTCAATAAGGGGAGAGGTGATCAGAGCATCACAGGTGGGAGCATAGAAATGTCCTTTGGGCTTGAAAGGCTGAGTGCTACAATCCCTCTGAGCAAAGCTCCAGACCCACATAAACTGTGTTTTACAGTCAGTGACTGTGGAAAGCTTATAGTTTTTGGGTTGCTTTGGGGATTACCTGTGCCTGTTGCATGGTCCTGCAGCTGAATGACAATATCACAGGACAAGTTAGCAGGGGAGAAAACTGATATTATTCCTGGTGGAATATCATGCTAAGACCCTGGCTTCCTGTTGCAAAAACAGGATTTTTTTTCTGGAATGATGGACTAGTTTCAGTGTTGAGGCACAGTCACTAAAGTCCCTGCACCTTTGGACAGTATTCTGTTCCCACTGTCCCCAGAATAATAGCTAAAGAGAGAAAAAAGTTTTGAGTAGGTTCATTTTTTCTTGCCTGTAAAAGACTGAGACCATGGGGGTTTGCATGCTTTGGCATTTTGGCCAATCCACTTCCAAATGACCCAGCTGGTTGGACTGCTACTGGCTGTTCAGAGATACCGCTCTATAGTGTGCTTCACTGTGAATTTTTTCAGTATTGAGCCTAAATTTTCCTTTTGGATTCCCCCTGCCTCCTCCTGGAGCACTTACAAGACAGCCGATCAATAGCAACATTAGGAGAAGGAATGGACAAGTGGTCCTTTCCTTAACTTCTCAGCACTGAACTGTCAAAACTACTTGTCTAGTTTCCTGTTGTAAACATACCTAGGTGTGAATTGCTGAAGAGCTTTTTTTATGAGCAGCGATGAAATGGGTTGTTTCAGATAATTTGAAAAATTTACAATATACATTGTTAAAAGGCATATGCTTTTTTTCCTTCTTTATGGTTTGTATCCTCAATCTCTTTATTATGAACAGAATTTCTGTACTTATAAAATGTGAATATTATCCAGTCCTCTAATTGAGGGAATCTGGAAGATCAGCTAGTTTGCATTAGTGCTTTGCTTTTGTGGGATGATGATGCAGAAGTGGAAAGGTTCTTTTGTAGGTATGTTCTGACCAGTCAAGTGTTTGGTACAACTCTGGGGCGATGAAATTGCTGCTGCAAGCTTTTGAAGCTGTACCACAGAACAGAAATACCTACAAAGATTGAATACAGCATACACACAACATCTAGGAGGTTTGTTTGTTTTATTTTTAAAGCCACACACAACTTCATTTCAGCATAATGAAGGATATAAGTTATTTCTTTCTATGCTATTAAATATTTTAAACTATTACCCCCACTCATCCTTAACATATATACACTCCTGCCTCAGAGGTATTTTCAGCAACCTGGAAGTACACCCTCTTACAAGTAAGTGTGGCTCTCCAGGCAGAAGTCCAGCCCTCACAGTGAGCTTCATCCCAGGCAGGATGAAGCAATCAACATTGAGATCTCCACTGAGCAGAGATTCACAGAGGGAAACTTGTTGCTATTTCACTTTGCAGCTGAAGAAACATACAGTAGTGGCAGGGAGCCTTGTGGCAGCCGATTTAAGGACTGATTTTGCAAGCTGTTCTTGACATTCATAAAATTCATCTTGAACAGCTGGTTTTCCTACTGAACTCTTCAACTCTGACCAGAAGAACATCCCTCTGGCTGGACATGTTCAGATCATCTCTGGAGCTACAGCAAACAGTACCAGATGCACTGAGATCAAGAGAGTAGAATTTGAGGGTTTTTTCCTGTCAGTTGTAAGAATCTGCTCTACTCCTTCCCTGGGAACTTTGCTAATGTGAGCAGTAAAGGCTCTCCCCAGAGAGAGCCTCCCACTGCATTCAGCTCTGTACTGAGAAAATGGGGCAGAATTAAAAGAACACAATTGCTCCTGGGCGGTTGGTTTGTGGCCAGCCATGTGGCAGAATAGCTTGGACGTAAATTTTATTTTAATGCAGAGTTGCTAATCAACATCAAACATGTGAATGTCAGGGCCTGATAAATTAAATTGAATGTTTGTTTAAGGGCATTAGAGGAAGTATGTGCTTGAAGCATCAAAGAGTAAGACTTAGAACTTCAAACAATACTCTGGTTACATTTTTGGGAAGGGCTGTCACCAGATCTGTGCTCTCTGTCTGCTGCAGTGATACCCTATTGCATCAGCTTCTGAATTTGCGTGGCACTTACTAAAATACACACATACATAAATAGATTATGAAGAACAATATGCATGTACGTAAACGTGCTTCTGAAGAATGATGTTAAAAGAACATTGTGGTGGGCAGCAAAGGCCTAGCTAGGCAATGCAATCCTCAAGGATGACTGCCAAATCCTGATTTGTTCCTCCTGTCATCCCACCACCATGTATATGTGAGCACAGTTCTCCTTTGATCACATGCTGCATTCCTAGCAGGACCATGAATGCTGAGTGTGGCTCTGGTGAGAAGCTGGGACTGTGGGAAGAACCAGTTTCTCCAAAGGAGGACATATGTGCTTTTTCTGTCCACAGTGGGTAGGACAAAAGTTTTGAGCTGGCAAGGAAATGTAGGTTAGGCTTCATGAAGGAAATGCAAACAGTTCTGCAAACAGCAAAATGCTGACATAGAATTACCTGGAAAGATAGACGAGCTCAAAGGCAGAGCTACCTGTTTCTGCACCATGGGAAACGAGCAGATTGGATGGCTTCCTGTTTCTTTCCACACATTCCCATCCCATTGGCTCTGAATCCTTGTTTTCTAACTCTTTTTCACTAAGAATTTAAATTAGAAGATACATGACAAATGGGGCAGGCATTGGTAGAAGGGGAAAGGAGCTTTTGGCAGCTGAATATGGTCCTAGAGAAAGGCATCCCTTCCCATCCTGCAAGGCACAGAAGAAGTCTTGCAGCTCCATTTGGCATTTGGTGTGTGCCCACCTGCAGTCTCACGTTAGGATTTAGGATTAAACTCTAAATGTTTAAACTGAAATAGCGGAATATGCACTCTGAAAATGTGATATTGACCATCCCAGAAAGCTGCAGCCTTCCATGCATCAGCAGCTTTTCTGTAAATTGAGGGTAATATAGCATTTTCAGTGGGATTGCATAAGTGGGTTTCAGTGAGATTGCAAAGTAGGTTTGATAATACTTCAAAGCACTTGGGTGTTATAGGAATGTGTGGTGAGAATGAGGCCATAAGGAAAAGATTAATTTTGTCCCCACAGTGGGGACTGAACAGCATACCATAAAGAAAGCTAAGGGCTACAAGCTGAGTGACAAGAACAGAAAATATTGAATGAATTCTGATTAAGTGACAACCTTTCATTCCTTGTGTTGGGTGAAGCAGGAACACCAGGGGAAAAGCAGTATGGGGTGTTCTACTGAAGACTGTATAATAATTCATTTTCCTCTCATGTGAGTATTAAAGTGGGTGACTTGCCTTTTTGTGAGGAATATAAAGCATTCCTGTGCTACACACAAGCATCAACCATAAACTAAGAAATACAAACAACCCAAACTAAATTAAAAAGTTCAGCTCTGTAAGTCTGATGTCTGTGGGATTTGCCCGGTGGTGGATCTCTCAGTCCAGCACACAGACGAGATGACAGCAATGGCAAGCTGATGTTCTCCAGGCTAGTAAGTACTAGAGATCTGGATCTCTTTTGCCAGCAGTTGGATAAATGTCGATAAATGGATAAATGGACAGCAGGGTATTTGGGTATTTGGGTAGTCTGACTTTATCCCAAATTTGGGAAGGAGTATACTGAAGAAGGCATAGACTTTTTTTGTCCCAGTCCTTGTCCTACGCTTGTTTTCCCTGAAAATATTTTGGTACCTTCTGTTACTGTCTTGGGCTGCCCAACTACACTGGATCATCTTAGACATAAATTAGAAAAATTACTTCTCATAACCCCATCCTGCAAAAATGGCCAAACAACTGTGTGTTTTTGGTAAGAAATGTCGGGCATCTTAAATGCAGTTCTGTCTACAATATCCTGTCACTCTGTATGTACTAGCAAAATGGCTTTAGACTGTGAGGCAGAAACTGTAGGAAGCTTTAAAATCTCTTACTCTAACAACTGTGGCAACCAGCAAACCTAAGTCATGCTCTGACTCCCGGGTTTTCTCTGAACTTCAGGAATAAATGTTGGGCTTCTGTCAATCATCTAAGAATTGCTATGCATGGTGTATCTACATGCTAGAAGAAGGGGCTCTCCTACAAGATCATACTGCTCTATTTATTTTAATCACTTTATTAGCGATTAAAATTCAGGGATAAATTTGGGTCTCCTAACAGTGCTTCTGGGAATCTGTCTAGGGAGAGCCTGACTGCTTTGTTCTTCTTTCCAACAACTTGTCTCCAAACACTCCTACATCTTTACTTTCCAGTCCATAATCTGGGATGATGTAAGATGCCAGGCGCTGCCATGGCATGTGAGAAACACCGTGATTCCCCCCAAAAAATAGACTGTGCCAGGGACAGAGGGCAAGGTACAGGTTCCCACATGGATGCAGCTGGCGTGCGTGTATGACAAGAAAGTAAAATGATGGGCTCCTGTCTGATCACAGCTAGGCTTTTTTCAGCCTCCTCAGGAAAAATCTGAAAG
This sequence comes from Polioptila caerulea, assembly GCA_013397295.1. Lineage (NCBI taxonomy): Eukaryota > Metazoa > Chordata > Aves > Passeriformes > Certhiidae > Polioptila > Polioptila caerulea. The sequence continues at coordinate 641,616 of VYXF01005574.1, forward strand.
AATGATGCAACCTGCAGTAAAACACATCTCATTCCTTCTCGCTGTCCCTCTTAGGCAAATGATGCAACACCTGAGGCTGCTGACACATTGAACTGATCTCGCAGCTGACTAAGGAGGAGGCAGTCAATAAAAATTTAGATTGTGCCCAGAGCTCGATTCAATGGGCTTGAGTCTTTCATATAGTTTCTTATGATCAAAAATTGTTAGATCAGCAGTAAAGAAGACCAAAAGAGATTATATTCCACTGGAACTCCCTAATTTTAGATTACAGAGTGAGTTAGTCAGATGAGAGACGCTCAGAATGAAAAGGAGCATATTTCCGGGCATGCTTGGGAATTCCTTGCTTCAATCACAAAAACCCACTAATAGAGCAGTAGCAAAGCAAGAGCTGAAATTCTCTTTTCAGTCAATTTCTGCCCTCACTTACCCCAGTGCAGACACATTTCTGCCTGGTGCCCTGGCTTAGCTGCAGCCAAGGACACAAGGTCACGCCTGGAAGATCTTTACGGATGCTGTTGATGCTTGCACTGCAGAGCACCCTGCCCAATTAAAGATGGAAAAATCCATATTTAAAATATTTTTTTAACTGAATACATTGCATCTAGTGCTTGAGATACTGTAATTACAACAATTTGTCACTGTCTGTACTGTTGCTTCTCTGAAAAATAAACAGAGATCCTACAGTCTTTCAATATGTGCTGACTTTATTCAGCTTTTTCCTGATTGTAACTATCATCCTCAGTAGGTATTCAGTTAATTCATTCAGCCTCTTTCATTCTGAGGCTTAAGATAATAATATTTGGAATATAATGCAAATAATTTCAAGGTTGTTTGCTAAACATTTTGTAACCTTTTTTTAGTTCAAACAATGACATTAGTGATACTTTGGAGGGAACATGGAGTTCTTTGACATTGTACCCAGAGACTTCCTGGTTAATGATAATAAAATCTTTCTCAAGTGTGATACTAGCAAGGCCTCTTGCAGAACATCTTCAGGAGTGGATTATTGCTCCTCTGGGACTCCAACTCTGTCAGCAGGGCCGGGCAAAGCCCACACCTGCTTGGGTGCTGCCAAGGCAGCTTGCAGCACCATCAGCCCTCTGTGGCTGCTGCACCACAGGTGAACAAGCAGTGAATCCTAAAGCACTAGCATGCCTTCAAAAGCAAAATCCCATAAATCAAGTAAGTGTCCACAAAAGTGGCAGGGAGGAAATGGCAAAGGTATCGAATTACCTCTGGGATATTGTCACCCAAATATTAATAGAAACCAAGAATTTCTAGGCCAGGTATCTTTATGAATAGCCCAGTCTCCAAAGCAAGCCCTCAGAATCACAGTAGTGTGGATGTGAACTGCAAAGGCTTTTACAAAACCACTCACCTGAAACAGACAGCACACACACACTCCTGCATCTCCACCCCAAGGGTGATATGTGGAAGGATGTACAAAAGACCTTCCCATCTCTGTCCCACCCTCTTCCCTGATAACTGCAGGATGGCTTAAGATCTGAAGCATAACATTTAGTCTCTCTTCTTAAGTTTGTGTAATTATTTGTAACTTTATTACCAGAAATGGTCTAGCCTCTCTGAATTCTGCTGTGATCACTGACACCCTGAGACACAGAAGTTCTTGCTCTTTGTGACGTCCTTGCCCTCTCAGTTTTATAGTCATCACCTTTTAGAGCCATCAGGTGTCACCTTGCCATTGTGTCTTGAGTTAGAAAGAATTTTTACACCTTGGATCATTAATAATTTATTGTACTTTTCCATCTCCCATTTCTAGCTCCTCCTTGGAACAAGAAAAGCCAAGAGTTTAATCACCTGAACATGAGCCTTACTAGGACTTTGACTGGCCCGTTTTTCCTTTCTGAAAAGTATTTGGTTATTCAACAGCCATTTTTTTAGGATAAGCAGCACCAAGCATGCTGTTACAAGAGGCTAGCCTATTCATTCACTCATTCATTCCTCTTACAACAATATGACCTTTTTGGATGATAATCTTCATCTCATTGCTTATTCTTGTTTCCTTTTGACAGGAGTTGGAGACTGAGCAGAAAACTTCACTGAACTGTGTAGATTTAAAAAATATGTCCACTTTCCCTAATTTATCTGTCAGTTAAGGATTAAAAAAGAAAAATCTGGAGAGAGGAAAAAATCAGAATTTATTTCTCTCCTAAGCACATGGCAGTTTTTACAGTTCCATGCAAAGTTTAAGGACTTCACCCACAGATGTGTTGTCTTGATCTGAGGTGTACGCTTGAGATAATTAGGAGCAGATGTAGACCATTGGAAGACCTGCAGGTTTTTATTCGAAATAAAATCCATACCAACATAAAAGGCTAAGATAAACAGAAATGACAATCTTGCTTTCTTTTCTCATAGTATTTTTTTCCCTTTTATTTCTGTAACTTGGCAATGCTGCAAAAAATAAAGAAATCACAGTTTGAGTCAAGCTATGGCTAAATATATAAGATGCAGAATCCTGAAGGTGTTTGATATCACAGTATTATTAGCCTTTAGGGTCTTAAGATCTAGGGGACAACTGTATTTCCAGGCTTTTGCATATAGACATGCATTTGGATAGCAGGACATGTGATTATAAATTTGTTCTCATACAAATGCTCCCAGTGTATCAACCACCCCCTGGATGCTGTTTTATAGTGTCAGCAAGTCTAATGTTTATTAACCACAGGATGAAATAGAAATGTGAAAGCAATACTGCTTCTCAGTAACTTCTCAGTTTGCTGTGCAGCACTCCCAGGCTAAAATCCACCTGAAAACAGAGGAAGGCTCATGCAATATTCAGGATCCAGCACAGGTGAGAAATTACATGCACGACAAGCTTGATAGCCTGCCTGAGTTTTACACAGTGAGGCTTGGCTCACAAGAGCTGTGCCTGGTGTAGGATTTAATAAGGCAAGGGAAAGGAGGGGGTGATGGAGAACCTCACCTAAACCAGATTAGGATGCTGGGCTCATACTGCTCTGCAGACTGGCACAAAGCAGAGCATTGACCAGAGCCAGCAGAAACTCTTGTTTCGTTGGTGGTTGCCAGGTAGCGTAAGCCTTCTGAAGGGTTTATTATCCAAGTAACAAAAGAGGAGGGTGAGTTTTCACTGACATAGAAAGATTACATTGCTGAGGTTCATCTCTGCACAACAATTTTTTTCCCCTGTTGTTGCTTTTTTTTCTGTCTTCTTCTGAGTACAAAGAGAGCACGACAGAAGTGGGAGAGGAAAAGCAAAGCTCAGCCTGTAAAAATACTGGAAACTTGATTTTAGAGTGATTTTAAGACACTTCAGAACTTTCCAGGAACCAGGAATCTGTAAGTTTGAGCTACTGCCTCACTCCAGGACTGCATTTAAGGTTGCTGAAGTCAGTGAAGCTGTGGACTGGTCTATTATCAGTAGAGAAATATGCATCCCAGAGTAATTGCTTTAATGAAATAATGGTTGGCATGTGATCTCCCAGCTCAAAGTCCCAGTTTCCCAGGGTAAGGGACATGACCAGCATCTATATGTCTGGCAACAGCAGGACACACATATTTGCTGCTGGTGTCACTAGTGCTTACAAGGACATGAGCAAGTTCACCAGGGAAGGGAACAGATCAAAAGAGGTTTCTCTGGTTTTTTATCAACTCCTTGCATGACCTCTTGGTCCATCTATCTCCATTAAGGATCACATTTACAGTTGCAGTGATTTATTTGAGCTGCCTGCTCTCAAAATGCAGCCTCCAGCTCTCAGCTATTCTCACCTTCACAGAGCTCAAAGCAAATATTGGAGGTGGTAGGGATAGGTATGGTATTTACACCTTAGAAAAGGCTGGCAAAAGCCCAATTCTCTTTTGGTCCTGTCCCCCAGAACACTAATATCTCAAACTGATAACTCTTACACAGGCCACTTTCTTTATTCTGACTGTCTCTGCTGGAGTTACTGACCACAGCTGGACTTCAGAAGTGCTCACTCCAGAGCTCCACTGTGTGTTGGGTGAGACAGCATCTGACGGCTGTAGGAAGCAGCAGGGCAGAGCAAGGCAGACACAAATGCTGAGATGGTACCAAGGGCTGCAAAGTAGAAATTAGCGCCACATCTGGTCTAGGAATGTAAACAAGAAAGTGGTAGCAGGAGATATTACTATAGCAAGCTAAGTAATTATGAAGAAAATCAGAAATTAAAAAAAAAAAAAATTATGGCATTCCTCCACTAGTTACTTTTAGTTTCCTATCCTTCTTCTGTGCTACTGGGAGTTTCCCATAAAGAATTATTTTTTACTGTTGTTATTGAAAGTGTTAACAAGGGAGAGCTTAACTTACAAAATAACCATCACTTCCTGCATTGTCTTTTTTTTGGTCTCATTATGTGTAGCATCCCAGCCTGGCCACAAACTCCAGTATAAGCTTTCTGCTTCCAACAGGATTTTACTCTGCCTGGTGGCTGCTCCTTCTACCCCTCAATAGCAAGCCACAGGCATTGAATGGCCAAAAGTGGCCCATGTTGAAATTCATTCTCCTGAATGACCATTTCAAGGACAAGTATAATCCAAAGAACTTTTGTCTTTAAAGCCCTTGAACCAGCAAATCCATTTTGACCACACGGCTCTGAGGGCAAGGCTGCCTCTTGACATTGTCAGATGGCATCCAGCACTGTCTGAGCATACCTGGCTGAGGGCTTTCTTTCAGTATTGTGAGTTAGTCCTGGGAGGAGAAGGGCTTTTTAAGGGATGAAAGAAAGAACTTGGAACTGCTCTGTTTTTTGGTTTGGCTTTTTTTTCCTGCTAAGAATACTTCCTATGCAGACTGCTTCTCACATTGTGTTTTCTTCCTCTCCCTTGGGACAAACACTGCTTTTCTTTACCAAAAGGAAGGATGTAGTTGCTTACAGACCCGGGGGAGAGGGAGCTTGCCTCTGCTGTCTTTGTTGTATTCATTTTGTAGCCTGTTTCTTAAGATAAGCAAAGCTTGAACAGTCATGTTTTCTATCTGTCATCCTGCACAATTATTCTTGAATTTGTTGGCAAATTCAATTTTAACTTGATAAATGTTCTTGAGATATCAGTGATACTATATTTCTGTAAGTTTTTAGGAAATAGATGGTAGCTCAGCAGGAAAGATTGTGTTAGCATTCTAAGGTACAAGCTAATGAACTGATCCTTTACAGCAGAGAATCCATGTGGAAATAAATATGTGTCTGTAATTCCTCCATCTGTGGAACCACTTTAGAAAACAGGCTTACATGCCAGAGGGCATACAAAAGTTAAATATTGTACTGTCAAGACATGACCAGCACTGAATTTTATATACATATACATATATATATATATATATGCAAGTGGAGCATACAGGGGATACTCTGGAGACAGGGTGATGGTGCAGCCACTTCACTCAATGGCCCACAATGCTTCCTGAAAACAGGAAACCTGCTGAGGAATTTGGGGAATGGCTACTTACTAATCTTAATGAAGAGCCTCGGGGAGGACTCACCAGCTTTCTGACTTAATTTTCACATTTGCAAGTGAGCTGCTCTGAGCTCTGGTGAGGGTGGTGCCAGTGCAGCATCCATGCTATTCCCAGGCTCTGTGTTGCAAATGTTAATCAAGAGCAACAGCATGAAGGGCAAAGCTACTAGTTGCAGGAAAGGACAGTGGGTCAAAATCACTTTTGTCATCCCCTATAAATCTCACAGTTCTACCTCTGGGACTGAAACCTAAAATTGCTGAATGTGCAGCTTCTGTGTGTAAGAGCACAAACCTTAAATTGCTAGCACTGCATTACCCTGCATTTGAAAAGCCACTGGCTGTATTTTTAACTACACTTAGGTTGCATGCTGTCAAGGGAAGTTAGAAATTCTATCTCTTTGAATTCAATGATATTGATGATCCTTTAAATATCAGCAAGGTGATTTCTCTGCAGTGGGGTGGCTTCTGGATTTTTGTGACTTTCCAGCACATACAGATGAGAAAGTTCTGTGTGTTTGTCTACCCTGGACTTATCACCAGTCGTTACAGAATTACTGCTCAAAACTATTGCTCTAATTTGTGGTGGTTTAGCTAAGATAGCTGGAATGCTTTTAAAATTATTTTTTAAAAGAAAAAGGTCATTCTAGTAGAATAATCTACCAGATGTCTGTAAGTAACTGTTATGATGAAGCTACTTGCAGGCTGAGAGCAAGATCTCCACTGAGATATGAGGAAAACAGGGGAACATCTGCCACTGTCCATGCAAATGGCAGGTCCCAGCTCTGTGTGACAGGGGAGGGAAGGGTAAAGCACCCTCAGAGGATGCACCTGGCTGAGGTGAAATATCATACTGTTGCAATTAATAAAGGAACAGGCACACTTGCCCTGGAGTAAATGTGCCGTGGTCTAAGATACCTTCTTCAGCAGAGTAGAATACCTGCCATACTCTGATGCTCTTTGAGTAAGACTATTAAAACCACTGGTGTAGCTTAAATCTAAAATTCAAGGCTGCTCAGAGGCTTAATGGGTTGAAGCCCTTGCTGGCTTATGAGGGGACTGATACAGACTTCCATTCCGACCCTAAATCCCTGATCTTACCCCCTCAGGGATACTGGTTCATGACCCCATAGGTCACTTCAAATGAGGTACAGGACCTTAGTTAGTGGGACTCAGCCCCATGGAAAATACTGCACAGGCAGCACAATGTCTGTCAGGGGAGGAAGCAAATCATGCTGTTCCTAAATGATCGCTACAGTCAATTTAAGAAGGAGTGCTTATATCCTGAAAAGTAATTGCTGTCCAGCATTTTTTGCCCAGCCATGACCAAGCACTTTCTCTCTAGGAGCAGCAGTGCAGGAGGAAGGGATTGCTTGTCAGACCTCCAGTGGGGAGCTGGAAGATTTGCAGAATAAATAACATCAAAAGCCTAATCAAAGTCGAGTTTTTCCTAATGACACTTCAGGACCCTATTTCATTTTTTAGTATTTCCAGCAGCACACAATTAGTGATCAAACCTGCCAGCCTCTGAGAGCTGGACCATTTGGATGGAATAATTGGGCTTTATTGGCTTTCTCTTGGGCACTCATTATTATTGCTTACAAAAATGGACAGTACAGCACAGTCTGTATTCTCAGTATATGTTACTGTAGTTCCACCACAATTCCACAGCCACTGCACCAATTACAGAGTCTTCATGAGTGGTGTGTGGTACTAAAAGGGCCTGGGAGAAGGCTTTGCTGAAAAACAATTCTTGGTTCTGGCAGTTCTTGACTTTCAGAGGGGAAATGAAGTTAGGTAAGGTGGATGGGTGAGGAAAGACTTGTCTGGTGTGCATTACATCGCTAGTACTGACAATCAGAATCTCTGCATCCTTGTGCCAGACCTGAAACCATCATGGTGAGGGACCTTTGCAAATCATCACTCTCTGTGCCTCCCCCATCACTCCCTCTGTGAAATGACCCTGGGGAATATATTGACATGGCAAGCTGCAAAGAATTGGCTTTGAATGCAGGTTTTGTTATCTTGGAATGAAACTTGCAGTCCATGTAACACGTAATAGTAAGCAGAGCGGTGGTGTGGGGTTTATTTTGTAGTTATGTGTGTGGTCTAACAGAGAAATCTTTTATTAACATGAGTTTTGCCTTGCGGTAATTTATCCACACACTTAACCTTGTTGAAATTTCACACCTTTAGCTGCTGTCTGTGTCAGATAATGGATGTTGCCCAGCTATTCCCCAGCTCACTGCTATGGACTAATTAGCTCAGAATACAGCTCTGGTGAAATTAAAGCCTAGTCGTATGTGGAGATGGTAAAAACATGAGCTGACACCAAAGTCCAGGGGTGTGCCACAACGGGCTCTGCACCAAGGCACAAAACAGCCGGAATTTGTTTACAAAGGACTAGCATTCAGCTACTGAGAATGTAAATTCTTGTGTATTGTGTAACATACTGATGCCAACTGCTTACCTGAAAGAGCAAACAACAGAATTCAGGGGCACAGAGACATATGCAGTTTTCCTGCTCTACCTTAGAGAAAATTATTTAATGTTCCATTCAGAAAAAAAACTTTTCATAAAAATAATTGTCTTGTAAAACTGGAACTTAGGGCCAGACCACCGTTGGATCTACCACGTTATATTACTATTCTCTTGATTGCAAATTCGAAATGTTACATGGGCCTTTTAAACCCTCTTGTTTCAAGAGCTTTTCTCCATCTCCCCCGTATGCCAATTGAAGATGACAGCAATATTCAAAGTCTAATCTATTGAGCCCAACTTATCAGTTTACTTGTGCTGAACTGATAAGCTGCACTTATTGTTTAAGATAAGTTCTTGTATTTCAAGGAAACAATACGAGCTCACTCATACAATTGCATGAAATACCACTTGGCCCGTGGGGACACTCCTGCTGCGTCTACCCATATTGTTTTCATCTCATCTGTTTCAATGGTATCATCACCATTTGCAGACAGCTGATGACACCAGCTACTTATCAGTGCATTTCTGCTCTTGCTGACAGCTCAGTGTAAATTGTCTAAGAAGGGATGTGCTGGTTTTCTTTGCGTGTTGCACCTGCTGGAGGGGTTTAACGCAGCCATACAATTACAACTCACAGCTACATACAGCTACACGGTACATTTAAATATTGATAGCGCATTCAGACTCAGACTCCAAAATGCATTTGTACCCATTCCTTAATTATTTCACAAAATGCCAGAAGCTTGAGTGAGCTATGAAAGCGTAAGCTTGGCATCTGCAGGAAGCATTGCTGGCTTTCTCTTAGTTTCAGCAAACAAACAGAACTTGGAGCACAATTCACTCCTGCAGAGAGTATCGGCACAAAACATATGCATCTTGAACACCTATTTTGAGGACTCAGCTAGGACTTAACTGGTACATTTTGTGGTAGATCACTACTAGTCACAAATTTCACTTCAAGTGAGTACAGCTCCAAACTCAGGATTTTGTTTGTTGGATTTAGTTTGTTTTAAGACTTTTATTTTTGCTTTCAAGGAGAAAAAGCTGTGTTCTTTTCTCTGGCATTGCAGGAGAATTGTTTTCAAATTCCCAGTGAGTTATGCTGTTCAAATCCTTTAAAAATCCCAAGGTTTCCATGGTGTCGCTAAAAGGAAGGCATCATTAAAAGGAATGTATGTCATTGCTCTTGCATAAATGAGAGTAGAAATTACTTAAAGAAAATTCATTTTTACCCTCTTCCACAAGGAGTGAAAAACTCCAAGTCCTCACTTGAGTGCAGTGACCCCAGACTGTGTCTTTAGCAGTGGCAATTAGAGAAATTATCTTTTAGTTTGCTGGGTTACACCATCCTGCTGCTATTTCTGCTGCAGTGTAGAATGACGCCTTCAGACATGAGCTCCAAAAAGAGAGGCGGACAGGATCCAGGGCACAGTGAACTTCTCTCCAGCTAGCACAAACTCCAAGTGCCCCACTCACCTCAGAACAGCTGAGTGCACCTCTTTTTCCAGGCTCTGAATGGGTCGGTCCTCTACAGGTTGGCACTGAACCTCACAGGTGAGATAACATAAGGAAAAGTGCCACTCCAGCCCATGCAGCTGAATTGATGTTGCACTCAGGCCTCTGTGCACAGCATAGCTCCTTGGAAAACCTGTAAATTCATGCTTTTTGGGGGTTTTTTTGGTTTTGTTTTGTTTTGGGGTTTTTTGGTTTTTTTTTTTTTTGGGTTTGTTTTTTTTTTTTTTGGGTTTGTTTTTTTTTTTTTTGGGTTTGTTTTTTTTTTTTTTGGGTTTGTTTTTTTTTTTCTCTCTCAAGGATGCCTGGAAGGCATCACGGCTAAAGGCAGTGGCTGTCATGACTAGTTTAATTAGTACTTTTGCACTCTAATTCTACTAAATTTAGCACCTGTGTCTGCTAATTTACAGTGCAGCTGGAGGGCATTGATGGAAAATAATGGCTCTGGCCTTGGGGACTAAACATTATAATGATGACAGAATTTAGAAAATAGATATATTTTTCCCCTGTCAGTAAAAAAACCAAAGACATGATCGCAAATACATGGAAACAACCAATGTGTTTAATAACTGCGTTCCACACACAGCCAGTAAAATACACAGTATTACTGAATCATTTTCAGATCGAGTCCCAAGCAGGATTGTACAGACTGATCCTATTAATTACCACCTATTTGTTACCTGGAAGTAAGAACAGGGTGGGTTTTGTATGTGGACTCTGGTGGAAAGTCAATGTCTTTCAGCCCTTATTATCTTCTCATGCTGTACATAGGGGCTGAAAATTCACTGCCAGAAGGTTCCTGTGAGCAGGAGGATAGACATGTCCTCTTCCTCTGCTCTCAGGGAGGACAAGAGCTAAAAGTTATTATTCAGTCTCTCTCCAGGGACTCATAAAACTTGTCCTCTTCAGGTCCAAAGGAGCACAGTCTCATAACAGCCTCAGGGGAATTTCAGACAGATTGAATCTCCCCAGGGTATCAGCCAAGTCTTAGTAGCACAATCCAAGCTGAAGATCCCTGGGATGTGTTGTGATATTCCTCAGTCCTCCTTGAAAAGTGAAGTGAAGAGGAAAAAAAATTAAAGGTGGAAGAAGTTGCTACATTAGCCCTCAAAAAAAGCTAGTCTCCCGTTGCTGCATCCTCTCCTCCTGGACCAAGTCCCTAAGGGAGGAGACATGGCCACTTTTCTCCCCACAGATCCAAGGCAAAGTGAAAGGACTCTGCATCTTCTCAGCTCTCCTGCTGCTTGGTGGGAGCCCTCATCTCACCAAGGAGAGTGGGAGAGGAAGGGAGGGTGGGAGCCCTGCTTCCCAGGGGCTCAGTCTTGCAGATCATGACTGAAGATGCAAGGGAGGAAGGGTGTCACCTCTTTCTAGGTCCTTGGGGAGTTCACTTTGTAAGGAACTACAGAAGTCACCTTTCCAGTAGAATCCATAGCTAAGAAACATGATTTTTATACCTCACTACATCTTAGACCTTGGAAAAAAATAATGTATGTAAGCATGTTCAAAGCCAACAAAACAATTCATACTAGCTGGATATTGCAGATGTTTTAGGAAATACATTTTTCTTAAGATCCTGAAATCCTACACTATTCTTAGTGTTTGAAGAATACATGCTTTAATGTAGCCTGTGCTGGCATGGCTGACTGAAAGGATTAGGGGAGATAACAACTGATGTAAGGTAGCTTTGTGGACTCAGTGTAGCTTTCTGGAGGAACCCAGCTCTTACCATCAGCTGTAAAAGTATGCTAGGCTACTACCTTCAGGCATCTGTATCAGATTTAAACTAGATGCTGGAAAGGCAAGGGAGATTGGATTGTGATCAAAATTTCCCCTGCCACCAGGATTACAAATGCCAACTGCCTGCTGGGGAGTTTGAGGTATTTCATGGTACTTTGATGGTACTTTGTCAGCCATGATTTATGTTTTGCTTCATCTACAGCTCTGGAAAACAACTTTTCTCCGTTTGCCCTGGGGTTTTTTGTTTGGTTTGTTTGGTTGGTTTTTTTTTTTTTCTTTCCAGCAGTGATTCCACTGTTCAGAAACCTGGTGACAACAGATTTAGTTTCTCTTACTGCGAATTTCAGGTACAAATTACTTGTAAGTGCCCAAAAAAAGCTTTTATAGTGTTTCTGTGGGGGTTTTTTTTGTTGTTTTTTTTTTAATATGTAATCCTTGAGCCAAATTCTAGAAGCATTGGGCTTTTGTATATCCCTACAAAATGGATGAGATTCTTCAAAGTAAACTAGAAAGTCAGGGATATAGTAAGTTTTCTGCATTCCAGAAAGGAAAAGGAAAATTTTAATGTTCTGACTGTGATACAATACACTTTATCTTGAAAAAAAAAAAAAAAAAAAAAAAAAAAAAAAAAAA